>CM031241.1:524785527-524880751 GCA_018340775.1 Taxus wallichiana var. yunnanensis | reverse complement strand
CTAAGTATGGAAGGCTCAAGTGAATGGCGCCACATGCCTCATCGGTGCAGCTTCAAGATTCAAAGGGGTAGTTCCCAAATGCTCACACCAATCCTCCACGTGTCCTAGGTCCAAAAAGAGATAGATTTGATCGTTGAAATTGACTAAGTATGAGCGAAGTCAATGGGAGCCTCCACGTGCCTCAACGGCGCATTTTAAAAGTGAAACCAAAGGTCCAATCTTCAAATGAGTGCCAACTCACCACGTCAAGACCGGTGGAAGGAGACACGCATCGCACGAAAATTGCCATTTCGTAAGTGAAATCAAAGGGTCATTCTCCAAGTAGCGCTAGCTTGCCATGTGGTTAAAATCAATGGGGAGACAGAGTTGGCTGTTGAAACATCCAAGACCGGTGGAAGGAGACACATGTTAGCTCGACATAATTTTAAGAGGCATTTCCAAAATGGAAACTCAAATGAACGCCAACCCTCCACGTGTCTAGGGGTCAACATGGGTCAAGCAGGAAATAGGCCCGACTTGGCTAAGTATAAAGGAACCGGTGGAGCTCTCCACATGTCATCCTGGCATGCAGCTTCAAAGGCACCAAATGCAAAAGGCACCCGTAGGCCCGCTCCAATCAATTCCTTCCATGTGGGCGGCCCAAATTTAAAGTTGTAAAATCAAATCGAATGGCCCATATTTTAATTGGAAAAATAATGTAACGGCCATATATTTGAACCTGGTTTTTCTGCCATTAACGTTTCTTTGTGAATCAAGAATTGAAAGGGTGCGAATGGTTGGAATAATTTGTAACTATTTCTTGCTTGCTCGAGGAAGTTGTAAATTTCTTGCTTCTCGAGGAAGTTGTAACATCTCTTGCAAGCTATATCATGGGCTTTCAAAGCCATTGTATAAGGTTGGAATTTTGATATTCGAACTATAATTTTAATGGAAGAAATCAATACAAAGGTTTTTCCCTTTTTCCTCTATTTCTCCTTCTTCTTACTCGATCTGTGAATCATTTAATCCTTGCATGCTTAGAAACTTTGTGTTCTAGTTTATACAATCTCAAGAACTTTGAGTCTCATGGATTATGCCCATTATAAATGTGAATGGTTCTACTCTATATCTCATTTCTCAATACATATAAGGGTTTTCTTTGCCATCTCTTTTCCCTAAAAGTATTGTCTTCTTCTTCTACCTCCTCCTCTCTTCAAGTCTTCTATCCTCATGTATTGATAACTTTCCATGCATAAAACACATTTCAAGATATCAGAAACCACCATTGAATGAAAGATTGTGTATTTGTACATAGGTTTTTCCCCTTGCTTTCAATAAGGGAACCTCTCCCATTAAAGAGGAGGGACTTGCTTGTCCCCTGACTGTGGTTTCATTCCAAGTGCAAATCTGAAACCCAATAGTTTTTGGTGACTCTACTGGGAATTTGTTCAACAAATTTCCTTTCTAAAAAGAACAACTAATTTGATCATTTCTTTGATCTGGCGACTCTAAGATACACTTGTGGTAGAAGGGCTCTTGGAATTGAAGATCCCCAATTTCAACTCTAGATCAACAAGGTTTTCAACTTCCTCCAACAAGAAGAAATAGAAGAGCTCATTCCACAAGCACACCTCCTATTGAAGACAGAGCTTCTAGTAGTAGCATTCCTCAAGCACAACTTAGCCCTAATCTTCATGCCCTAATTCTTACTTGGTGTCTCAGTTCCACTTCAAGAAATCTTTCCAAGGATGGCAAGCACCTCGGCCTTGGGGTCAAAGAGTTGGGCCTCTGGCTCTTCCTCAACCATTGCATGAGTTACCTAGGGGTAACAGAAGAATTTTCCCAAGTTTAGAGGTGATGGAAAAGTACACCCTGATGAACACATTGCAGCCTTCATTGTTGCATGTGGGGTCCTTAGAGTTGAACATGAGGATGTCTCTATTAGGTTGTTTGTGGAGACCTTGCAAGACAATGTTGCAGATTGGTTTTACCATCTTCCTGCTGGGACCATCATCGATTGGACTACTATGAGGACTGAATTTGAGCAAATGTTTCAAACCTGCTGAAGATGTGCATGCTTTGCTAGCTCATATTTCTCAAATCAAGAAGGAGCCACATGAGCCTATGAGAGAATTTGTGGCCAAGTTCAACAAGTTGATTAACAAGATTCTAGTAAATACTAGGCATGTTGATCAGATTCAGAAGTGTTTCTTCTTGAATGCTCAATTTTGGAAGTAAGCTATGCCCTGAGGAGAGAAAATCTTGCAACTTTGGATGTTGATCAGAGATTTATGTAGTGTGGAAGATGACTTGATCATGTCTGGAAAGCTGAAAAGGGAGTTTTTCAAATCCAAAGCATCTTCTTCTTCCTCTCTCTCCTGGAGGTAATGTAGATCAGTTGGTGCAAAATTTGGCTAATGACCTCATTGCCATCAAGAAACAATTGGCTCAAGCATGCTCCATATCAAGATGTTCCAAGGAAGAACTTTCAGCCTAGGAACCACTTGCCCTCTTCTCAAACCAAGTTGGCCATTGAAGGTCCACCCTCAAGGTGCCTGTCAATGCTACTTGTGAGGTTCTTGAGCCTGATGATGAGGAAGAAAATGGGCTCTATGATGAACAAGAAGAGGAAGCTGATGAAGAACTGGAGGATCCTGGTGGTTCTCGAGTTCATTTCCTCACCACTGAAGGTGTGGATGATGAAGATGATTATGATGATGTAGTGGCTGAGATGAACAAAGTGAGTCATATGTTGTTATGACCAGGAGTAGACCAACAAAAGGAAAAAGTGGTGCAACTTGTAAAAATATCCAAGGAGTCCCCCATCACCATCCCGGTGATTGCAAGAAGAGGAGCTCCTATTCCTACTACTTCCACCCAAAAGGTAAGCTCTGCTAGTCCTTCTCCCTCTACTTCTGCTTCTAGGAATTCTTGTCCAACAAATGATAAAGCTGATAGATCAAAAGCTCCTCCTACTCCTAGTAGTGATTCCCCATCCACATCTGGATCTTTTGACATTATAGACCATCTTAAAAAGACCAAGATTCAGATTTTTGAGGTAGAGTTCTATCAAACCCATCCTAAAGCCTTTGCCAAAATGGTTAACTTTGTAAATTCTAAATCTAAAACCCCAACCCATTCTTCTAAAGGAATTTTTCCCACTCCCTCTTCCTCACCTCAATCAAGCCTTGTGGCCATAGTCACTTCCCCTAATGAGAAAATTGAACCATTCTATGTGACCCTTCTCATAGCTAGCCATAAACTCAAGAATCTGTGTCATAGATTCAGAGCATCAGATAATGTAATGCCTGCAAAGGTAGCCCATGCTTTGGGTCTGACCCTAACACGTACCTTTTGGTTCTGTTATTCCATGGAGAGTAAGAAAGTACCTTTGGTTGGGTAGAATTAAAGATGCACAAGTAGCTTTTGTTGCTTTCCCAGAGAAAAGGGTCTTAGCCACCATTTTGGTAGCTGATATTCCTCCTTCATATGGGATGTTATTGAGTAGAAATTTTTGTAAGGAGGTAGGAGGGGAAATCCAAATGGATTGGTCACATGCCTTGATCCTTGTCAATGGGAAGATGAAGAAGTTGCTACCTGAGAAACAAGCAGAGTATATTGTGCAAAAGATAGATGATCCTAAAGCACAAATACTGTATGCAGACATTGGGCATGGGAACTACATGATCATGTCACAAGAGGAGACAAGTCTGCCAAAGGGAGTGTTTTTGATCCTAATGATGTGTGGACTTTGGAGTTTGATGGAAGCTGCTCTTCAGCTGGTTCTGGAGCTGGTGTAGTGCTCATTTCTCCTGGGGGTAAGGTTCATCCTTTCTCCTTCAAATTTTAGTTTGAAAATACCAACAATACTGCTAAGTATGAGGCCCTCATTCTTGGGTTGAGCATGGTGAAGGAAATGGGAGTGAAGAACCTTCTTGCTCATGGAGATGCAGAGAGCTAATTGTAAAACAAGTTAGAGACCTTTATCAGTAAAGAAAAAGGTTGAAGCACTATAGGAATCTGGTCTGGGATTCCATTGAATTCCTTGATGATTTTTCCATTGAAGTTGTGCCAAGGGAAAGGAACACTAGGGCTAACTCTCTAGCTATTTTTGGGGTCCTTGTTGATTCCTCATCCTGATTTCCTCAAGAGAAATTCACCATTGAGATGATCCATAGACCCATGTGCTCGACAATGCAAATAATTGGCAAGTTTTCAATGATGACCAACATTTGATTTCTTTTTTGGAGCTCAAGAGACAACTTTGATCAATCAGTACTTTCAAGGAAGTGACAATATGCCTAGAGAGTGTGTGTCATCAAATGAAGAGGGTGTCAAAGAAGAGATGGATCAAGATGGATGCATCAAACTGAAAGGCAACAAAATTCCTAAAGGGCTGGTGAGTTTGGAGGATTTTTGATAAACATGATAGATATATGAAGTCTAAAGTTTCCCAAGGAGCCCGAAAATCTGCTGAGATTGAGAAAGTGAATATTGGGAGTCTTGATGATCCCAAAATGGTCAATATTGGAAAATGCTGCACTCAAGAAGAGAAAAAGAAGGTGGTGAATCTGTTAAAAAGGTATGTTGATGTTCTGGCTTACTCTTATGATGATCTTAAGGCTTTTTAGCCTAAAGAAATGCAACATTTCATTCCTCTTAAGCCTGGGATCAAACCCTTCAAATAGAAACAAAGGCAATATAATCCAAAGGTAGATGATACAATTTTCCAAGAAATACAAAAATATTTTGAAGGCTAAGATCATCTTCCCCATCCACCATTCAACGTGGATTGCTAATATAGTGCCTATCAGAAGAAGAATGGTGAGATCCGGATCTGTGTGGACTTCAGAAATCTAAATCAAGGTTCTTGAAGGAAACTACCCTCTCCCCATGATGGACCAAGTATTGCAAAGTTATCACAGGCTCGGAGATGTTATCTATGTTAGATGGATTCTCGGGGTACAATCAAGTAGAGGTGAATACTGCATATCAACATAAGACTACCTTTACTACTCCTTGGGGCACCTTTGCATACAAGAGGATGCCATTTGGTCTCATCAATGTTGGTGCTACTTTCCAGAGGGCCATGGACTTGGCTTTTGGTAGTTTGAAAGGGAAATGCATTGTTGTGTATTTGGATGACTTGACAATGTTTTCTAAAGCAAGAAAAGATCACTTCCAACACCTTAAAACAATATTGCAGAAGTGTAGAGAGCATGGGATTTCTTTAAACCCTAAGAAGTCTGTGTTTTGTGTCACAGAAGGAAAGCTATTGGGACACGTTGTTTCAAAGGAAGGGATCAAGATTGATCCAGAGAGAGTTCAAGCCATCCAACAAATTCCTCTTCCATCAAGTAAGAAAGGTGTCCATTCTTTCTTTGGTAAGATCAATTTCCTAAGAAGATTCATCCCCAATTTTATAGAACTTACTATGAGCATTGCTCACATGATGAAAGGGAAGAAAACTTTTGGTTGGTCCTCTGAAGGGAAGAAATCATTTGAGGACATTAAATAGGCTATTGCAAAGACTCCAATCTTGGTGTGCCTTGACTTTAGCAAATATTTCATTATCTATTGTTATGCCACTGAAAATACCCTAGCTATTGTGTTAGCCCAGAAGAATGCTGAAGATCATGAGCTCCCAATTGCATTCATGAGTTATGTCTTGAAAAATCATGAGATGAAGTACACCATGATGGAGAAACATGCTTTTGTAGTTGTCAAAGCTGTCAAGTAGTTTAGGTTTTACATCCTTAATTCTCATTCTGTGGTGTGTTGGTGTGCCTGATACAACAATCAAATCCATTCTTACTCAATCAAGAATTTGGAACCAAGAGAGGTAATTGGGTAGAAAAGGTGCAAGAGTATGATCTTGACATCAGGCCAACAAAGCTGGTTTGGGGTAAGGGCCTGTGTGAACTCATTGCTGCTGAGGAGCTGCCAAGGAGTTGTCCAAAGATGAAGTTGATGTCCCTGTTGTTGTTTGTTCCTCACCTTGAAAGATGTATGGTATGCTGACATTGCTCACTTTCTGACCTATGGAGAGTGTCCATCTCACTTGAGTGCCAAAGAGAAGAGAGCCATCAAACTGAGGTCTACACAATATGTGCTATGGGAGAATGCTTTGTTCAAACGAGGCATAGATGGAAGGTTTTTGAAGTGTGTAGACAAGGAGCAACAAAAGAAGTTGTTCTCTACTTTTCATGACCAGCTTGTGGAGGTCATTTCTCCTCTGTTGTAATAACTCATAAAATACTTTGTGTTGGTTATTATTGGCCCACTCTATTTAGAGATGCATCAAAATGGGTTGGTAAATGTGAAGCATGCCAAATGTTTGTTGGAAGACCTAAGTTGGTTGCTTTGCCTCTCAAGCCTGTAGTGATTGAAGAGCCATTTCAAAAATGGGGATTAGATTTCATTGGAACTCTTAACCCACCTTCCAGTGTTGGACATACCCATGTGTTGACTACCACATAGATTACTTCACCAAGTGGGTGGAAGCCATCCCAGTTAAGAGCACTACTTCGAAGTAGTTTGCAACTTCATTAAGGAGAACATATTGATCAGGTTTGGGACCCCAAACAAAATTGTGACTGATAATGCTTCCAAATTTTCTTCTGCTAAGATGATGGAATTTTGCTATGGGTATGGGATCTCACTTGCTCATTCTTCATATTACTACCCCCAAGGGAATGGATAGGAAGAATCAATGAACAAGAACTTGGTGAACATAGTTAGAAAGCTTGTGAATGATTCTCAGAGGAATTGGCATAAGAAGCTATATGATGCACTTTGGGATGATAGAATTACACCCAAGAGAGCAATTGGAATGTCCCCTTTCCAAGTGGTGTATGGTGTGGAAGCTCAACTACCAGTCATGGTGGAATTTCCAGCCTTGCATCTGATGAAAACCATTGAAGATTCAAGTTTAGTAGTTCTTTGGACAAGAGAATTTTGTACCTTCATAAGCTTGATGAGGAAAGATTGCAAGTGGTTGAGATAACAACTCATCAGTTGAAAGTGAAGGATTTGTTTGACAAGAAAGCCAAACCTAGAGTTTTCCAAGTGGGAGACATTGTGCTGCTTTGGGACAAAAGACATGAGCCACGAGGAAGCCATGGTAAGTTTGATTCTCTTTGGCTTGGTCCTTTTAGAATCAGACATTTTTCTGGAGAGAACTCTTTTATCTAGATTACATGGATGGTTCTCCTCTCCCACTTCCTTATAGTGGGAAGTATCTAAAGTTGTTCAAGTCCTAGGTGACTAGGTGGTCCTTCTGTATATTCTGTATAGTGTTTTGGTTTTGGGTCGTTCCTTTGTGTTTCATTTTTGTTCTTCCCTTTTGGTTTGTTTTGTTTTGTTTCTTTTTCCCATCTTGTGTGTGTTGCCTTGTATTGGTTTTGCTTTCAACTCTATTTCCCAATGGATAAGGCACTAGTCCTCTTTCCAGAGTTATATACAATTCTTGATCTTTCCTTGTGTCTTTGTTCCAAGCCAAGTCATCCCCAGAAAGAGCTAGTTGTTATCGCCCTCAAAATTCCCTCTTTTGGAGTCAAGTTTCAAAAAATTTTGAGTCTGTTCCTTGGAGTATTGGATCACATCGAGCCTTGGCATTGTTTGTAGTTTTCCCATTCATGGAGAACAATTTAAAAGTCAGGCATAATGGTGAAGTTTTTCCTTCTTTTTATTTTCTTCCCGTAGTTGGGAATGACAGGTGTATCTTCCCCATTAAATTTTTCCCCAGCATCCATGGGTAGTGCGTGGGCATCTCTGATTGGATGTGGTTTGGTCATGTTTCAAGTGACACAATGAAGCCTCCACGCGTCCAAATGATGCAACTCTAGGGGCAAGGTCCAAGGGACAGATCCTCAAATAAGCACAGGTTTTCCATGTGTCCCAGGATCAAAATGAAGGTAAAACAAGCTAAAATCAGCTAAGTATGGAAGGCTCAGTGGATGGTGCCATGTGCCTCATCGGCGCAACTTCAAGAGTCAAAGCCGGGGTAGTTCTCAAACTTACACCAATCCTCCATGTGTCCTAGGTCCAAAAAGAGACAGAGCCGATCGTTGAAATTGACTAAGTATGAGTGGGGTCGGTGGGGAGCCTCCATGTGCCTCAACAGTGCATTTTAGAAGTGAAACCAAAGGGCCAATCTTCAAATGAGTGCCAGCTCACCACGTCAAGACCGTGGAAGGAGACACACATCAACACGGTGCCATTTTAGAAGTGAAATCAAAGGGTCGGGATCTCAAGTAGCACCGAGATCGCCATGTGGTTAAATTCAATGGGGAGACAGAGTTGGCCATTGAAAAGTCCAAGACCGGTGGAAGGAGACACATGTCAGCTCGATGCAAGTTTTAAGAGGCGTTTCCAAAATGGAAACTCAAATGAACACCAGCCCTCCACGTGTCTAGGGGTCAACATGGGTCAAGTAGGAAATAGGCCCAAATTGGCTAAGTATAAAGGAACAGGCAGAGCTCTCCATGTGTCAGCCTGGCACAGCTTCAAAGGCACCAAATGTAAAAGTGCACCCGCATGCCCGCTCCAATCAATTCCTTCCACGTGGGTGGCCCAGATTTAAAGTTGTAAAACCAAATCGAATGGCCCATATTTTAACTGGAAAAATAATGTAACGGCCATATATTTGAACCTGGTTTTTTCGCCATTAACATTTCTTTGCGAATCAAGAATTGAAAGGGCGAATGGTTGGAATAAGTTGTAATTATTTCTTGCTCGCTCGAGGAAGTTGTAATTGTTTTTTTTCACCAAGGAATTTGTAACCATCTCTCTTTTAAGCTATATCATGGGCTTTCAAAGCCATTGTATAGGTTGGAATTTTGATATTTTGGAACTGTAATTTCTAATTGGAAGAAATCAATACAAAGGTTTTCCCCTTTTTCCTTTGCTTTCTCTTTCCTTCTTACTCTAATTTGTGAATCATTTAATCCTTGCATGCTTAGAAACTTTGTGTTCTAGTTTATACAATCTCAAGAACTTTGAGTCTATGGATTGTGCCCGTTATAAACGTGAATGGTTCTACTCTATATCTCATTTTCTCAATACATATAAGGGTTTTCTTTGCCATCTCTTTTCCCTAAAAAGTATTGTCCTTCTCTCTTTAATTCTCTATCCCTCCTCTCTTCAAGTCTTCTATCCTCATGTATTGATAGGTTTCCCCCGCTTTCAATAAGGGAATCCCATTAAAGAAACACATTTCAAGATTGGTGGTGGAAGTGTGATCATCCGGTAAGGTATTCATTGCGGTGAAGTGGGTGATCATTTATAGCAAGATCTAGGTGGCGGTATGCGGACCTAAAAGTATATGGAGGCATATGATTCTATTTCAACCGATGATGTGTTTTTTCCCATGTTCACATTAAGGAGATGAATATATGTAATTAATAATGTTCACACTAAGGGGGTGAATGTTATGAATATTATTAGTAGTATGAACATTATGTAATAATTAGTATATTATGGGTTATTTTGATATGTACATGAAGTTGTTAAAACAACTTCACGTATATATTGCTATTTTGTAACTCTCCTAAATAATAGGAATGAAATTTCCTATACATATGGAGAGATTCTATACAGAATAACATATAAAATTATTGTTATTGTTGCCTCTAAAACTCCACCTTTGATTTCACGTGGATGTATAAATTTTGATAGATCGAGCATATTTCATAGTGTAGTGTTTTTACAAATCGCACCGATATCATCAATGTATGAGGCATTAAAATGTCTTCCTTAATTGTAAAAAATTATTGGAATTTTAATGTGTTGAATTTATCCTATTTATATATTTATAAATAATTTTTTGTTAATTTTGGTTGTGACATACAAAATGTTACATGATAAAATAATGAGCTCTCCAATAAAACTAGTAATAATTGATGGAAACATCATCAATTGTTTTATGTTGGAAAACAAGGTTTAATTAGCTATATTGATGAATAATTAGAGAGTTTCTCAATATAGTATATGTTATGTTGGGAAATGATCATATATGAATCCTTGGTGAGGATGGATAGTGAAAGAGGAAATGTGCATAAGTGTGTTTTCTTAATAGATATGATAAAACACGTATTTAAACATTAATAAATGGTTTGATAAATCTTCTTAACATTTAAATTTATCACACTTAGGAAGTTTAAAGGTAAGATATATTGATTTATAGGGTACATTGGTTTTGTGAAACATTTAAAATAGGTTAACTACATTGTAGACTCAATACCTAGGTGGCATGAATTAAGAGTTTTTGTGATCTAAGAGGGCTTAATGAAGTATGATAGCATGATAATCATGATTGGTGTAAGGGAAAGCATTAAATTCAAGTGAGAATTAGTATATTTGTAGGATACTTTAATTGTATTTTGGTGTTGGGAAAGCCATTGTGAAATAAAAAGAGGTTAGAGGGCTAATTCATAAAGGGCATGTTTTTAAGATTTTAAAAAATTAATGGGTCATGTGAGATGTTTGGGGATTATGAGAGGAAATTTGCAGAGAGTATATGATAATAGGATTAGTGTGATAACCTACATTGTAGGATAAAATCCATTCTAATGTGTAACTTTGTAGAGGCCAACTTATAAGAGTTCTTGTGTAAGTAGCATCAAGTGCCTCAAGAATTTTCTCCAAGGTGGCCCCAAACATGGGATAGTTAAAAAGGAATTTATTTGTGATCATATTAAATTGAAGCAAAATATCGACATGGAATACTAGTAAAATATTTATCAACGATAGTTGATGTTAGAGAGGCATTTAGTAAAAGATCACCTTTTGAGGTGAATACCTAGTGGTTGAATCCTCTATATCATTTAGATGAATCCAAAGCATACATGAGGGAGAGGATATGTAGGTAAATGTGTAGATGATTATGAGTAGGTAAATACCATACAAGGAGGGAAATAAATGAAGGCTATTAATTACATAGGCAACTGCTAGAAATTTTTATAAATAGAAATAGGAACATGTTTGAGTGAATTAGAAAGTACTTGTGTTAGTTTGTGGTGATAGGAAAAAACCACATAAGTGATTTAGGAAGTGATTTTTAAAGGATGGCATACACATAATTTTAATGGAAAGGTGGTGTATTTTATATTGGGTAGACTTCATAAGTGGTTAAGTACACCTATGATAGGGGTTGGTAAAGATTGGAGTATGTTGATATGGTTTAAGGAGGAGAATGTAGTTACCATATATTACAGGTGTCGTTGGTTGACTACTACCTTGTTGGAGTGTAAGAATTGTCAAAGAGGATCAATGCAACGTAAATAATCTAGGTGAAAAGGTGTTTGCATGCATTTTTAAAATTATGTGGGTTAGTGTAAGATGGAGAGGATGATTTAGTGATGTCAATATGTGTAAATAAAATCAACCAAGAAACATAATGCTTATGTCAACAATGGTGGTAAAGTATCTCATAAGAAGATTTATTGGTGGAAGTCTAAATTTGGGTATAAGTCACCTAGGTGAGTCACAGATCACAAGGGTGATTAAAATCTAAAAAATTGTTAGTGATTTTAGAGGAAGATAAGTGAATGAGGATTGGGGTAAATATAGTGTTTTATATAGGGGTTAAATATAGATTGCATGATGGGTGATTAAGAAAGATTCATGAAATAATGTGCATGCGATTTAAATTAAATGAGTTCATGTTATGTAGTTAGGTTGGAGTCGAAAGGATTATGAATAATGGTGGCCATGGGAAAAGATAATGTAGTTAAACATGATTTGATAAGTTAGATTTGAGTTGTTCGTTAATTGGCAGAGCGTGGGAAAAGGGATCATTTCATATCCTTGTAAAGATAAGTGAGGTTTAAAAATAATTTCATTATTGGAGGTGTAGACAAAAAAATTAGGTTACCCTAATCCTCGCATGTGTGTACGCAACCTAGGAAACTCCTTCATAATCCCACATGGTCATTATACATGTTTATCAAATTAAATTCACCATTTTACCACTCACAACACTTGTAACCAAAAAACAAACTAAAATAAATAAAAACAAAAATTTAACCTCCCAACAAACTCCCCGTGAACCTAAAAACAACCCTAGACAATCATAAAACCCGAAAATCTCAGAAAGGAAATGGTTGAAACTAAATTCAACCATTTTCCTCAAAATGGACAAAAATCGTTGTAGTTTCCGATAATTGTCACGATTGATGTGTATTCATTTGAAATGAAATTGATTCTAATTTTGCGGATGTTACTTCTTTCTTGTCTTGTTTACTAACTTGGTTCATCCTTTCACTTGTTAATGACAAAACTTAAGCGAATAAATCATATATATACATCTCATATTTAACGTCATTAGGGGGAAATCATTTCAAGAGAGGTACATGTACTATTACGAGGAGCTAATATTTTCTATCTACTACACCAAGGAGGCTGCATTTTGAGACTCATCGTTGTCCAAAATAAGCTCATACTTATTTTTGGTCAACTAACACCATTTTCCCCCCTTTTAGTGATTTAATCTGATTTTTACATATTTTAATTATGTAAGGATTCCTGAAAGCATCTCCATTAGATAGGAAATTTCTTCCCCTTTCTGAAAATATAAAGAAGTCCTTCTAACTCTTCATATTTTGCAAGTTGCGGGCCGGCTAGCCTAGGAAGGATTTTTCACCAAATGTGGGCTTACGAACCTAGGGAGACTTTTCACCAAAGGGTAAGATTGTGGACCGGTGGGCCTAGGGATATATCTTGGCATTTTGTACTTTTCGCAAATGGCACAGTTTTATAATTGAGGGCCCACAAGCCCGCGAATGGTTTTTCTCACCAAAAGTGAAATTTCATACTCATGGGCCTAAGGAAGACCTTTCGCCAAAACCGAAAGTTGCAAAGTTGTGGGGCTGCGGGAGGTTTTTATAATTTTGTGATTTTTTTCACAAATGGCATAGTTTGCAATCTCGGACCCTTTGGGTTTTATAAAGCAAGCAAAGTGAAATTTTGGGCCCGTGGAGTTTTTCAAGCAAAAGTGAATATTTGGGCCTATGGGGCTATGAGAGGTTTTCTAATTTTTGTGATTTTTGAAAATGGTGCAGTTTGTAATTTCGGGCCCGTGGATATGTTTTGCAAAAGATTGCATTTTCAATAATTTTGTACAGATTCGATGTAAAATTTCAAATGGGCATAACTTTCGATCCAGTGCTCGAAATTCAACAAATTTTATACCATTGGAAAGCTCTCGATGTCTACTACACAACTATGACTAGATATCTTGATTTGGGTGAGGATCTGGAAAATGTATTTCATGCCATTAATATGTGATCCGATTGCTTCAACTACCCAAATTTGATTTTGATCTGCCATCCTTCCTTCTCCAACACGCCAAATAGACATGGAGAATCGCACTTGACAGATTACAAGTGGATTTCTAGACATTGATGGTTGGTGGTTGAGATTTCAAGTTAGTTTTCCCCCTTCTCTTCTTCTCCTCTCTTCACTTCATCTATAAATGTAAGAGCTTGCCTCATCGTAAAGGGTTGGACATTCTTTCTTTGCACCCTCCCTTTTTCTCTACTGCAGACGAGTTCATGGAGCCTCGAACCCCTCCATCCAAATTGTAATGAAATTTCATCCTCTTGGCTATCAGTAACACACTTCGTATCAATTCTTGGAGCAATAGAATAAGTCTGTGGATGATTTCAACCCTCTCTTATGTTTATTTGCTTCTTCCTAATCCCTCATTGCAATTTATGGTCATTTGTGCATGGATATTGTATCACATTTTAATGGTTTGTGTTTAAGATCAATACAAGTGTTCATCATTCCTTTGGTGCATCACCTCTGTTAGATTAGGTTTTATTTCTTGTATTCCCTTAACCATGTCTCCTTGGCAAGTTAGAGTAGGATTTAGAACGACCTCTACAATCTGAATAGTGTGTGTACTGAATAGAGGAATAGGAGTCGACCTTCATCCGGAGAGCTCTCTCGACTCGCAAAGTCCCACACTTTAAGAGATGCTCCATGTTTTGCAATCACACTAAGAATCTCAACCCATCAAGTTACAAATTTTAGGGGTGTTGTGATTTTGCATCAACAGATTCTAGCATACCCGATGGGACCAAGATGTCTTCATTTTAACTACAGCAATATTGATGTGCACTTGTTGTAAGTCTTTAGCTTGTGAGAATATTTGAATTGCACATCTGGAAACTCGAAAGAGGTAGAATCCACTAGTTCTAGTAGTCCAAGCTTGGAAAATTCATGAGAAGAATCCAAACAAGGTCAAGAACTAGAGAAGAAGGATTGTTCATCTATCTGCATTTATCCCCAAGAAGAACAAGAGGAGGAAGAAGAGCTCAAAGGTCTCCATCTCCACCAAATAGGACTTTGTCAACACCTCCACCTGGTAGGCCTTTCATTCAATCAACTAGAGTTCTCTCGACCAATCAGGATGGCACATCTAAATGCTTATGTCAATTTCATTGGCAGCAGCTCGCTTGCTCTTAATGCAAAAAATCTAGTTCCAATTGCAGCATTGAAGAACATTCCTTATTTCACTGAAGAGAACCAGACAACTTCATTTGACCACATCCAAGATATTGCAAATGTCTGTGTAATTCATGAAATTACTAAAATGGACATTGTTGTTAAATTGTTAGCATCTTCATTTAAAGGTAAAGCTCTGCAATGGTTCAGAAGTTTAATAAAGCAGGTCTATCTAGAATTGGGACCATTTTTGCACAGCCCTTCAAAATCAATTTGGAGAAAAGGGGGATAAACTATCCTTATTAGAACAATTGACAAAAATTAAGAGGGATCCTAACAAGCAACCGACCAACTTCAAATTTAGATTTCAGAGGATGTGGGATAGGATTCCATTGGCCGTGAGACCAACAAGCTGAAGGTGCTTTCCTATACTTTCTTAAATCTTTAAATTCTGATATTGCTATGATGATTCAATCTGTGAGAGGTATAACTTTACCCGTAGCCTGTAAAATTTCTATTAGATCTCAAAATTTTTTGATCCAAGCTGGTAAACTTGCACCTAGGCCACCTATGCCTCTATATCCGAACTAGGAGCTCCAAGCACTAGTCAAGCACCCACATTAGCTCCCATTCCTGCTCCAAGAAATCAGAATTCAACTGAAGCTTCTACTTCATCTTCCAGTACCTCAAATGAGCTCTAAGAAGTCATGAAGCAACTACAAAATTTGGGTAATGAATTGGTGACACTTAAGAGGCAACAAGCTCAAAATTTTAGACCTTCGTATCAGCCTCAAACTCAACCCAATAGACCTCCATATCAGCCTAACAGGCCACCCATTCAAAACATAAATCAGAACCAGTCAGGCCTCTTGCTAATAGACCATTCCAGCCTTACAATCCTAATGTTGCATCCACATCTAGAGCTTTGGTACCAGTGCAAAATAACATGGCTCAGGAATATGACTAGTGTTTCCCATGCAATCAACCTCATAACCATTCAATGTGTTTTAATGGTGCTTTGAATCAAGCCCTTATGGTGACAAAAACAACGGGTGCGGAACAAGAGATAGACCAAGAAGGAAATCAGCAGCAGGGAGCATCTCAGCAAGAGGCACCTCTAAATGAGACTACACTTGTGAATTGGCAAGGCTAAAGATTTTGTGGTATAAACCAAGCACCTTCTCAAAGTGTAGCAGCTAATACACGGTCCAAGAAAAGGAATATTAGAGAAGGACAATCAGCCAATTCAAGTGACCCACATCCCTCTATCACTCAACAACGTATGGGTAGTCAAGGTGTAGCTCCCAATGTGCAGGTCCAATCCAAGCCGCCTTCTAGACCAGCTCAAGTGCCAGTTGTAATAGCCCATGTGCAAGAGAAGAATGTGCAGAGCAAGGGGTAGCAAGAGAGATAGTTCATCTCCATTCAACATCATTAAGCAAATGAAGAAAATGAATGTAAACATATCAATGTGGGAATCATTGGCTATCCCAGACAAAGAGAACTATTGTAAGCCGCTACAAAAAAATTTCAACATCAAATCAACCACCTAATCAACAAGAAAAGGTGCTTATCAATGTAGCTCAAAGCAAAGATAAAATCAAGTAAGCCACCAAAGTAAAAATTTGAATCCCCCACCATTCTACATCTCATTGATCATTGGAGATAAGTTAGTACATAATTACATGATTGATTTGGGAGCAAGTAGCTCGTATCATGCCAAAAAAATAGTTGATTAACCTGGGTCTTCAATATGAAGTCATCTCCAAAGGTGTGGTGCAATTGGATGGGACAGCAGTAAGAACATTTGGAGTAATCAAATATTTGAGCCTCGCATTGCATGGATGCCCAAATGTGACCATTTTGCAAGATGTATCAGTCATAGACTTGCCACCACTCTTTGCCTTGTGCTTATCAAGATACTTCACTACCAAAATTGGAGGCTATTTGTCTGTTGATTGGTCACACATGCTATTCAGAATAAGGCATGGAGCTAAGGCTAAAATCAGATCTAAGCCAATTGTAAATTTCCATATTGAGCCTCATACATCGAATCCAATCAATTCAAACTATTCATCTTTTGATCAAGAGGATCTTCCAAGCACTTATGAAGCAAATACCAAGGTCGGATGCATTCTAGACTTGACTCTTGATGAATGGGCAAACAAAATACATGCTTTTGACCCTTACAAAGAAATGGAGGAATCGAGCTAGGAGTTTATTGTTTGCATGAAGAGAATCATCCTCTCCCTAGCATCACTAAGCCAGACCACAAGGATGATAATGAGGTATGGCAGTTATTCTTTGATGGCTCAAGAAGTAGACAAGGTGCAGGAGGAGGAGTTATGCTTGTTTCACCTCAAGGCACAAAGTATTACTCAACTTTCCGTTTCCAATTTTCTTGTTCAAACAACACAGTTGAGTATGAAGCCTTAATTCACGGATTGCATTGGGAAAGAAAGAGAAGTATAAAAACTTTCAAGTATTTGGTGATAGTGAGTTGATTGTGAATCAAGTCAGAGGAAAAATGTTGTTAAGAACGATCTGTTGAAGAACTACAAAAATAGGGTATGGGATCTCATTAAAGATTTTGAAGCTTTTAGCATCAATTCCATCCCAAGGAAGAAGAATGAAGAAGCAGACAGACTGGCAGCAATGGGGCAGCATTTGATGTTGTAGAAAGTATCAAAAGTGATAAAATCATCTAGCCTCATATCAAGTTGTTTGTAAGACCAGTTGTTCTAGATAACAATACAAGTTGGCAAGTCTTTGAGAACGATCAGCAAATTGTCAATTTTTTACAAGAAGAAGCTGAGTTCTCCACTAGAAACCAAGACAAGTTGGAACAACAGTATGGTGACCAAGTGGTGCAGCTGAGAACCAACAAATTACCAAAGGGCCTTGTAACCTTGGAGTCAATATTCAACCTGAATGACCAGTTCGAAGGAGAAGTCAAACATTCAAGTAAAGAGCAAAGATTGAGCCCATTTCAGTAGATGAAGGCAAGACATTGCAAACTAGTGCAAAGTAAGTACCCCACAAGAGAAATCTAAATTTGTTCAACTTTGTCAAGAATTCCTAGATGTTTTTACATGGACTTATAAGGATTTAAGAGGTTTCAACCCAAGATTGGTTGAGCATACAATTGAATTAAATCATGAATCCAAGCCTATCATACGAAGCAAAGGCCAGTGAATCCTCACATTGAACCTCTTATGAGGAAGGAGTTGAACAAGCTAATTGACGCTAGCACCATCTTCCCTATCAAACATTCAAGTTGGGTTACAAACTTGGTTCCGGTGAGGAAAAGAAATGGAGAAATCAGATTGTGTGTAGACTTCCATGATCTAAATAGAGCATCACTCAAGGATCACTATCCACTTCCTTCAATGGAACAAATCTTGCAAGTTGTGGTTGGTTCTGAAAGGTTTTCATTGTTAGATGGCTACTCAGGCTATAATCAAATAATGGTAAAAGATGATGATCAGTTCAAGATAGCCTTCACTACAAAATGGGGTACATATGCTTACAAGAAGATGCCATTTGGACTGTCAAATGTTGGAGCAACATTTCAGCGAGCTATGGATATGGCATTCAAAGGATTAATCAACAAGATAGTGCTGGTGTATCTAGATGATATCACCATCTTCTCTCAAAAATACAACAGACCACCTCTTTCACCTCAAGAAAGTATTTCAAAGATGTAGAAGATTCGGAGTGTCATTGAATCTAAAGAAGTGTGTATTCTTGGCACACGAGGGAAAATTTTTGGGCCACATTGTCTCAAGGGAAGGGTTGAAAATTGATCTTGAGAGGGTTGAAGCCATCCGAACACTTCCATTGCCACATCACAAGAAATCTCTCCAAAGCTTCTTGGGAAGGATAAATTTTGTTCACAGATTTGTGCCTAATTTTGCCACTCTTGTGAAGCCTTTGACAATGATGTTGAAGAAGATTCTTGCATTCAAATGGATAGTGGAAGGAAAAGAGAGTTTTGAGGCCGCCAAGAATGCAATATCACAAGCTCCAACTCTTATCAACCCAGACTTCTCAAATGAATTCATGTTGTATGATTTTGGAGGATCAAACATAATCTCAGCTATCTTGTATAGCTAAATGAATGAAGAAGGCTCAGAAGCAGCCCATAGCCTTCTTCAACCAAAGCTTGGAAGATTATGAGGTAAGGTATTCTTTCATTGAAAAGCATGTCCTTGTTGTCATTAGGAGTTTGAAGAAGTTCAAACACTTGGTCTCGAACAATAAGATTCAATTGCTAGTGTCTCATGTTGGTGTCAAGGACTTTCTCCTAAACAAGGACTTGAATGAGAAGAGAGCAGGTTGGATCACCCATGTAATGGAGTATGATATTGAAATCAAGGTGACCAATATGGTCCGTGGTAAGGGGTTGTGTGAGCGGCTCACTTTTAAGCAACATGACGAGTCAAAAGGAGAAGAAAAGCTTGTCTCTTGCCACGTAGAATGATCTAGAGCATCCACTAACAATGCACCCATCCCATGTTGGACTCAAGACTTAGTGCATTATCTCCAAATGGGTTCGTGCCCCCAAAATGGAACAAAGCAAAGAGGAGATACTTTAGATTACAATCCATCCCATATGTACTTATTGATGGTGTCTTGTTCAAGAAAGACATTAATGGTGTTCTGTTAAGATGCATTGAAACATGTCAAGTTGGGAAGATATTACATGAGTTCCATGACGGAGAAGCAAGAGGCCACTTTGCTCCTCGAGTAATAGCTCTCAAAATCATGAAGGTTGGTTACTATTGGCCTACGGTGTTTAGTGATTGCTACTCATGGATCAAGAAATGCAAGAAGTGTGCATTCTTCACAGGGAAAGAAAAGTTAGCATCCCTTCCCCTTCGTCCAATTTCAGTGGATCAGTCATTCATGCAATGGGGATTAGACTTCATTGGAGTGATTAACCCAAATTCAAGTCAAGGCCACAAGTGGATACTTATGGCAATAGACTATTTCACCAAGTGGACTAAAGCAGTGGCACTTAAGGAGGCAAATGAATCTAATATCTTGGATTTCTATGAAGGGATAATCACTAGGTTTGGATTCCCTGCCACTATCATATCAAATAATACATTGGCATTTCTTGGTACAAGGATCATTGAATGAGCTATCAAGAATGGTGTATACCTCAAGCACTTCATCAAACTATTACCCTCAAGGTAATGGCCAAGCAGAGTCCACAAACAAAAACTTACTAAGAATCATCAGAAGGACTCTTGATGAGAATCAGAGAACTTGGCACACAAAGCTCAAATCAGCTCTATGGGCTGATAGGATCACACCCAAGAGGTCCATAGGCAGCTATCCGTTTAAGCTTGTATATGGAAAAGAAGTAGTTCTACCTATATCACTTGAGTTTCCGGCATTGGAACTCATGAAACAGTTGGAACTAGCTGAATTTGAACCCATTGAAATCAGGTATACAAAGTTAATGGAACTAGAAGAAGTAAGATAACATGTGTTATGAGACCATGGCAAAAGATCAAGCATTGATCAAGAAGAGCTTTGACAAGAAAGCTAAGGCTAGGACATTCCAAGTTGGAGACTTAGTACTAAAGTGGGATGTTGATTATGCAAAGCCAAGAAAACATTCCAAGTTCGATGCCATATGGAGTGGTCCATACATGATCACCGAATGCAAAGGTAGCAATGCCTTCCAGATGGCTAAATTGGATGGTGAAGAATTGCATATTCCAGTGAATGGGATCTATCTCAAACATTGCTACTAAAAGGATAATTTCTCACCTTTGTACATATTAGTCTAGGATTTCCAATTTCTCCAAGTGCTTGTGCACATTTTTACTATTGTTAGAATAGGTTTCATTTCCCTAAGTGCTAGTGCACGTGTCCTATTGCTCCAACACAGTTCATCTCACTCCCGGAAGAGAATTGCAGCCACAAGAGAATCAAATCAGTAGAGTATCCATATCGAGTAGGTTTGGATGTTTTCATTGCACTCCAATAGATCATATTTGTAGAAAATCAAATGAGGGAAAAGCTTCCAAGTTTCAGAATTTTTCTACTCTCACAAACCTTGACTTCAAGGTTCTCTTACAAAAGATGAGAGTGCAAGCATCGGAAGGTAGTTCTAGATCAGATTTTAGATTATACAAAAGACTCCATGCCAAATGGATTGCTACAGGTAGCTGGCCATTCTTCATCTAACAGGAAAATAACCCCACTAAGTCACCAAATCGTTGTCCAAAATAAGCTCATACTTATTTTTGGTCAACTAACACCATTTTCCCCCTTTTAGTGCTCCAATATGATTTTTACATATTTTAATTACTTAAGGATTCCTAAAAGCATCTCCATTAGATAGGAAATTTCTTCCCCTTTCCGAAAATATAAAGAAGTCCTTCTAATTCTTCATATTTTGCAAGTTGCGGGTCGGCGGGCCTGGGAAGGATTTTTTGCCAAATGTGGGCTCCTGCGGGCCTAGGGAAGACTTTTCACCAAAGGGAAGATTGGGGACCGGCGGGCCTGGGGAGATATCTTGGCATTTTGCACTTTTCAAATGGCACAAGATTTACAATTGTGGGGCCCTGCGAGCCCACGAATAATTTTTTTCGCCAAAAGTGAAATTTCAGACTCGCGGTCTTGAGGAAGACCTTTCGCCAAAAAAGAAAGTTGCAAAGTTGTGGGGCTGCATGAGGTTTTTATAATTTTGTGATTTTTTCACAAATGGCGCATTTGCAATCTCGTGCCCATGGGGTTTTATAGCGCAAAGTGAAATTTTGGGGCCCACGGAGTTTTTCGAGTAAAAGTGAATATTCAAGCCTATAGGGGCTACTAAGGTTTTGTGATTTTTGTGACTTTTTACAAATGGCATAGTTTGTAATTTTGGGCCCATGGATCCGTTTTGCAAAATATTTCATTTTCGCCAAATTTGTATGGATTCGATGCAAAATTTCAAATGGGCATAACTTTTGATCCAGTGCTCGAAATTTAAAAACAATTATACCATTGGAAAGCTCTCGACGCCGCTACACAACTACAACTGGATATCTTGATTTGGGTGAGTATCTGGAAAATTTATTTCATGCCATTAATATGTGATCTGATTGCTTCAACTACCTGATTTGATTTTGATCTGCCATCCTTCCTTCTCCAACACGCCAAACAAACATGGAGAATCACACTTGATGATTACAGGTGGATTTGCAGACATTGATGGTTGGTGGTTGATCTTTCAAGTCAGTTTTCCCCCTTCTCTTCTTCTCCTCTCTTCGCTTCATCTATAAATGTAAGAGCTTGGCTCATTGTAAAGGGTTGGACATTCTTGCTTTGCACCCTCCCTTTTTCTCTCTCTGTAGACGAGTTCGTGGAGCCTCGAACCCCTCCATCCAAATTGTAATGCAATTTCTTCCTCTTGGCTACTATAATACACTGTATCAATTCTTGGAGCAATAAAATAAGTCTGTGGATGATTTCAACCCTCTCTTATGTTTATTTGCTTCTTCTGATCCCTCATTGCAATTTATGGTCATCTGTGCATGGATATTGTATCACATTTTAATGGTTTGTGTTTAAGAGCAATGCAAGTGTTCATCATTCCTTTGGTGCATCACCTCTGTTAGATTAGGTTTTATTTCTTATATTCCCTTAACCATGTCTCCTTGGCAAGTTAGAGTAGGATTTAGAATGATCCTCTGTAATCTGAATGGTGTGTACCTGAACAGAGGAATAGAGACGGCCTTCATCCGGAGAGCTCTCTCGACTCACAAAGTCCCACACTTTGAGAGATGCTCCATGTTGTGTAGTCACACTGAGAATCTCAACCCATCAAGTTACAGATTTCGGGGATGATGTGATTCGCATCAACAATTGTATACTTCATTGTATATGAGGGTTTATTTAGAATTCCATACCACACATTTTGTGTTGGGAAAAATTAGTTGTAGCTCGTTATTCTTTTTTCAGCTAGCACTATGGAATCCTAGCTCAAGAGACATTATTCCAATCACAAACACACACATACACAAGAACTACATTAAGTCTGAAATTTAGTGCAACACTTGGTGACAATCACATTGGGGTGACCTCCAAGGTCAATCTAACTCTCTTATATGCATTTTTATTCATTCTAATGAGCACTTGAGTCTTGTGCATGTAATTAGGATTTGTTTTGTAGGTATAAGTGTGACAGATCATAAGTGTAGTGAAAAGACATGGCACAAAAATAACTAGAACTGAACTTTTCTATAAACACTAGTGCCCAAAATGGATGTTATCACTCAAGTGGCCCTATTCTATTCCAGCGCTCCCATCCCCGAGATCATAACATTTCAAAATAAAATAAAGAGCCGTGGTCCGTAATACACCTTTCCATATCATCTTGACCTATAATCATTTTAGACCTACATAGGAAATCTCAATGATTCTACAAACCCTATTTATCACTCTTGTTTGTATTTCTTTAGCTAGATCTTGTATGTCACTATTATCTCTATCTAAACAACATTGTCCTCACTTTAGATTTAATTTTATTAAATCGATAGTGAGAAAATAGGAAGGACGAGATACAAATATATCAACCACTTTGATACCATTAAAGGAATGGAAATGTCCACACCCTTTATAAAGTTTTTTACTTTTGAACCGAATGTATAGATTTTGCATCATCATCAAGGAGAAGAAGGATTATTCCCCCAAATACTATTCTCGCAACTAAATTTAAATATTTTAGAGGAGAAGGAATGAATTACTCATGCCCCTTGTATTACGTTCTCAATTGAATAATCTATATCGATACCATATGCAAAACTTGTATTTATTTGATAGAATTTGGTAATATTGAAAATCCTAGAGGATATCTCACATGTTTGCAAATGTGCATCATGATCAAGATCGTACCACGGTCTGATTGTATGGTATGGTTTTGACATGTTTTATATTCTTCCACTTTTTAGTAACTTTTCATGTTTCAAGATCTCGAAGCCTATAAAAATGTATTCATGTATTATGTAATCTATAAGTAAATATAGAAAATAACATGATGAATGCTCTGTGTTTTGAGGTACATGTGATATATAATTTGACCTGTACATATCAAAAATATATGTGTGTACCCATGTGTAATAAGTCTAATAATCTTAGTATAACATAAAAGGCTAGAATGGTGGTCAAAATTGGGAATGTGTACCTACAAAGGGGTTATGCATGGTGGAAACCATGGTGTATAGAGAAAGAAACATGAAATTAGTAATAATTCATATATATATATATATAACTAGAAATAACATAGTAGGAAGTGTCTATCATGTCATAATTTAGACTAGTAATAACATATAAATATCATATAATAGATCAAGCATGTAATAAAATACAAGAGTAGGAATCATATAGAAAATAGAAAAATTAGTGTAGAGACAAGTAAGAAATAGTATATCATCATAGAAACATAGGCATATGGAGTAATAGCTTTGAAAAATTGGACACCCACAAAGTGTTACAAAAAAATCATGATATGAGACATTGTAGGACACATTTAGAGAAACAAGTGTATACACGCAAGATAGGCATGGAGACACAAACATGGGACCCCGTAGTGTCATAATATAATTAAGGAGCTAAGACCATATAAAGAAAATGATAGAATTTTAATCAAGAAATAAAATTGTAAGTAATAAGAAAAGAGTCAAACAACGCAATAGTCTAGTAAGGAAATAATCCCTATAGGAAAGTAGTGAGAACTTGTCTAACAAGTATTGAAAACAATGTTAGTAAAGATAGAGATAACAAGATAGCTTAGTGTTCAGTAAGAGAAATATGTGTTACTATTAGCTCAAAAGATATAAATAATATGTATATAATCAAACATGATGGGGGACATGTAAAGTAACTCTAATGAAACAAAAAGAGCCTATATAGTGTGGGGAATGCCCTCAAAGAGTAATGTAAGGAACTTAGTCGATGTCTATCATTGTGTATCATATTGTGTATGTTCTCCATTACATTTAATATTCATTATGAGCGTATGTTTGTAAACATTTTATAGAAATGTATGTTATTTATCAAATGAACATAATAAACATGTATAAAGTATCAAGCTAGCCAATCAAACCATTAACATGTCTGATTTTTTATTTTTCCACATATTTGGATGTTAAATTATATATGTGATTATTTGAATTTTTCAATAATTTTCAAAATATCTATGTATAAGAAATGGGATAGAAAAAGAGCTACCCTATGATATCCCCATAAATATTTCTATCACACTCAGAGGGTGAAGGATTCATATGATCCATAAGTGTTAGAATATATGAAGGATGCTCATGTATGATCAGCGTAGAAGCCATGGCATGTGTCATAGAAGACTAATGGATAATATCATAAGTAAAACAAAATAGAAGCATCGCCCTTACCAAATTACAGGAGGAGAGCATATATAGTGCAAGGAAACCTATTCAATAAAAAAGAAGGAAGTTATATCTACATATTCCCTTGGGTATTTAAGAAGGAAGACTCCATGAGTAAGTGTAGCCAATGATTGAATATCACATGATGATTAATAAAGTAGCGTGATTAATTATAATGGTATGACATGTTGGATAATATTAACTTAATATATGGTATATGCCCATTGTAAAATCCAATTATTCACTCTTGTTGATGATTTTGGGATACTCGAATGTTTTCTCATTAGAAAATTAATTGTAGTAGTTGGTTGAATAACATATTTTTTCCTTATATAGATAGGTTCTCAATGGAAGGTTGTTGAGAAATACGTAACGATTCTATAAGGAAAATGTTATCTTCTTCAGATCAATAGGATTGAAATTGAATTGGCAAAGATGATCATCATACATATTAAATTATTTAGTGTAATTATCAAAGTAATCAAGATCCAAGTCATATCTATCATTAGAATTCAGTAGTAATGCTAACTTGGTACTATTAATTAATTGTTTCTCTATGTATCCCCCACTAGGTGATTTTGTACACTCCTATCACTTTTCATCATTGTGTAGTTTCTCTTGATCAAGCTTGATTTTTGCACATTAGTTGTTATGCAAAGTGTCTTTTAAAATTTTCTCTTATACAATACATATTGTTTCATTTTCTTTTGGCATAATAACATGGTATAATGTTTATATTATGATTGAATCTTCTAAATGATGTATGAATTTTATAAATGCTTTTTGAATAGATGGATCTTGCGGTATAGCTGAAGTTGTATCATTTAGTGTCACATTATACTTGTTTGATATAGATGTATCAATTTTAGTAACCCACTTAGATTTAGGGACTTGAGATGATTGCATAGTATAACATCATGTATCGAATGAAATAAATACCTTATACTCAAGTTATTGGATTGTTCATTTAAATCATAGAAATTGTTGTCACGATGTCCATTAATACCACGGTGATTGAAAACTGGTTTACCTTTGATTTTTTTAAGCCAATGGGTGGGGGTTAGTAATGAGTAGGTAGAAGTTGTTTAATCTCTTATCATGTATATCTCATATAAAATTTCATGTTTCCCAACATTCTTTTTGAAACAAATAATTTCTTTCCATTTTTTCATTAGTATTTAATATTAATATATGGGAACATACACATCATTGCCTCTATGTAGGACTTTCACTTCACTTGAATGAGCACATGTATTATATATATATATATATATATATATATATATATATATATATATATATATATATATATATATATACAGATTGTATCACATTTCATTCTTGGACGATAAGAACTAGATGGATCTTGATGTGTAGATACATAATTGACATAGGCATGTGAGGGATTCAATACATGTGTTATCTCATTCTTGATATTTTTATTTCACTACTGAATAGCTTTAATTTTCTCTTGAAAATGACATTGTAATGCTTGAATAGATTGTAATATAGACTTATAAATAATGTCATTGTTATGATCATTAGTAAGTGGTGGATCTAAAGTGATAGCAATATTAGGCATATCAAGTTCCTTTTGAATAAAATTGATTTCAACACAAGGATTAATAGGAGGATCTATATTAACATGTTCCACCTTTGTAATAGGCCTAGAAGACATACTAGTATTTTTCACATTTTCATTTATGAGAGGCATCTAAATTTCATTTTTACATTCAATAGAGAGAGTAGATATACAAGTTGTATCATCATTATGAATATAAATATCATCAAGAATAGGATCATCACCAAGAGTATGAACATTACTATGACGTGAAATATCATGATCTATAGTGCACCACTATCTATAAATGTAGAAGAAAATTCATCATCGCTATCATCATCCATGTCAAGTATTATGAAGGAAATTGACTTGATTAGTTCTCCAAATATGGGTAGGATAGGACCAAATAGAAGAGAAAAATCATCATCATAATAGGATTCTTCTATACACTTATTGGATGTTATGTAAGAACGTTCCATTTCTCAAAGAGGTATAGAAGATATAGTATCATTTACCATTTTTTTATAATAGGCATGGAAGAAAAATAAATAGGAATATCATGTTTACATTCATTGGGAACACCAATAGAAGCATCATTATTATCTAGAATAATAGTACTTGGATTTGCATTGTCATCTAGTAGGGAAGAATGAGAAATAACCTTGTATTATCGGATGATACTAGAGACGAAACTCTTTTTCAACCACAAGGTGGTAGGAAAATCTTCAAGAGTATGTAAAGGGTGAGAATAACTAGGACCAAGAGCACCAAGATAATGAATAAGAGACTCTCAATCCTTACATGTGATCTTGACTTGGATAAAGGGATGGTAACACTTAGGATTTTTCAATGCAGAGCCCTTACACAAGCCATGGTGACATTGGTTAATTGACCCTTATATGAAATTTATTATACAATCAATGATAATCATAAGGATGAAAATCAATATTTTGTAGAGGGTATGACCCCTAAAGTGATATTTAACAAAAAGTGATCCTTGTGAAACTACCAAAACAATCATTTATAGAAATAAGAAAGTGCATTTAGTGAAACCAAAAGACATATTTGACAATTTGAATATGTACAATAAAAATTCCAAGGAAATTTTTTAAAAGTTTATTATTTTTAATTATGTCCCAATTACTAAAAATAGTAATATTGACTTTTTGACAACTATGCTAAAAATTTGTAGCAAAAAAAAAAGATGTTATTGTTAAATATATTAAAGTTAATAAAATAATCAAAGGAATTTGAAAATATAGTGGTTATACTTGATATATGTGACAAAATCTGATTTGGCAATTAGGAAGCCTTAAAAAGAGACCCAAAGGGAAGGACTGACCATGAGACCCTAAGCAAACTTGTGAAAACTCGATTGGGGTTATGTGATAGATGAAAATAAAGTTTAGATATGAATATATATAGTGTAGAGATGAAACCCAAGGAAACTAGGATTTAGAAGAAGGTCTAATATTTAACCATGAGTTGGGTTCACCAAATTTTTACACCCTATATTAATCTATGTTATGGAATGTACAAAAATATATACCTTGTAATTATTTGCAAATGAGGAATATTCAAATCTAATTAATTTGTAATAAACCATTCATAACCAGAATAATGCATTAATTCTTGCAATTCAATTGATAAAATGATTAACAATAGCTCAAATATGCAAGAGGAAAAGAAGATTTAGTTGCATAGGTTAGAAAAGAGAAGATCTATATGTGCAGATTGGTGGAAAAAATAGATTAGAGACTAGAGATTCTTTCAAATGCATTCTAGAGCTGGAAATTGAGAAGGGGTAGGACCATACAACTACTTTATGGTCCATATATAACTATATGGTCCCTGACATAGGCTTGTATAGTCTTGGATCCTTTGGAAATTAGGGTTTAAATATTCTTGTGTCATTTTTTTCCTAGATACGACATTCGCTATATGTATCTATTATTTTATAAACCTCGGGATGCTCTCTAATCACCTACAACAAAGTGGAAACTCTAAATCACCTGTAATAACCTTCATAAAAGTATTACCAAACCACAAGGAGAAATCGTGTGTGCTTGGGTAGGGTAGAATATCCTTGGCTATCAACATCAAATGAAAAACCAATCCTTGTATTGAAATATATGTCCTCATGTGGGATCAAGCATCATGTAGTTATCCTAGGCACTTGTGCTAGTGTGAGTGTAATCTAGCTAACCCCTAGGGTTCCCTCATGTCTCTTGACACCAAGATAGTAGGTTATTTGCAGAGTATAGAATATACTCAAAATGGTAGTATTATGTTATGGTGTTCCTCAACAACATGATTACCCCTTTGTTCCTCGAAATCCTTGAACAATGTTTGTAGTGAGTTTTCTCTTGCTTAAGACATGGCTATATGACCTTTGCATACTTGGAAATGGAAGAAGATAGAATTTTTGACTTGGTTGGAAGCTTTAGACCTATAGTAGGGGCTTAGATCTAATTGATGTGTAGCTAATTTAGGAATATTTTGGATACCCTTGAGTACTTTTGGATCATATTTATGGTATGATCTTGTAATAGTGTCAAGTTAGTTATATAGTGGCATTGACTTGTTTATATTGCCTTGTACATAGGTGAAATATCCTAATAATACTAACCCTATGAAGATGAATTCAACATAGAAAATATATTCTAGTTAAAATCATATTCGAGATAATGAAAAGGGGCAAGACAATATAAGCCAACTAGCACCAAACCCCACATCCCGACTAAACCGTATGGTCCTACTAGGAGGAATCGATGTGAAACCGAAAGTGGCGGCATGATTGATACAGAGAATTTGCTACTTTGATTTAATAATATTCCTCAAATTTATGACATAGCAAAGTGTAAAGATAAGTAAGTTATGGAATAGGTAGAGAGATATATTGATTGGATTTTGAATGTGGGCATTTTTCTTAGCAAGGAAGCAAGGTCAAACTTGGCATTGAAAAAGGGAAAGTTACTAAATTTTAGTGTCTACAAAGTCCAAAATAGATGCTCATGGATGGGATTTTTCTTTGGATAATTAATATTGCATGCACGAATAACAAAGCAATGTGTGTAGAATATAATTTCATAAGAGAGAGAGAGAGAGAGAGAATGATATGTAAATGTATCTCAGAATGTAAGCATTTTTCCTAGCATAGGAACAAAGTCAAACTTATCATTTCCAAAAGATAAGTTCCCAAATGTTATTCATGTCTACAAAGGAACCTTTTCTCTAAAGGACAGTATCAATCTTTATTAACCCCTTGTTTTATTATTTTTATCCCACAACTATGGTGGTATCCAATATGTCAAGTATGTGTCACGATCTTAGATATGTCTCTTCCTTTTTGGAAAAATTCAATGTTTAAAGATATTCAAAACACATTGGATAGTTTTAGAAAGTATGAACTTGAGAGGGATCAACATGTTATTTTACATATGCACATATTCGTGTGGAGTTCGACCTTAGTAAAGGTCTTGGATATAGTTTTTTGAAACATGACAATCTCAATTAGATCCAAAACATGAACTATGAAAATATTTCCCCGAGATGTCGATCTGTCATCAAATGGGACACATTATTGAAACTTTTCCTCAAGAAAAAAGGAAGCCTTCAAAATAAAAAGGATGAAGTATATGTTAATAGAATAAATTTGTCTACATTTGAGGTTGAGAAAGATAATAAAGATGGAAGAAAACAAAAATCATGGTGAAGAGGTTATTGAATATGAGATGAATGCGGGGGACTTGTCATCCTAAAGTTTATTAGTTAAATGTGCTAGAGTATAAAGAATAAAGAGACCACTTGAAATTTAAACTTTTGAGTCCGATAAGGACCAAACCCCATTTGAAAATTTAGAAATGCACAAACTTGATTTTACAATTAGTTGTTGTTAGACCTCATTAGAGGATTGGACAGAGGTCAAAAAGAAAAGGAGGAAAAAGGGTAATATTGATATATTTTATTCTTAAGATATTTTTGTTGTTTTATGCCTTTTGATCATCTATTGACAGGCAAATTCTAGTCAATGTTTTTCTTACCCTCGTTGAGGTCGTTTGTATGTTGTTTTAGTATGATCTAATCATGTTTTATTTTTTGAGCTATTGTATAAGAATATGGGTTTGTTTCAAAACCTTTCTATTTACCTTAATTTAATTTGACAACAAAACCTTGAAAGTGAGAGCTATCAACATTTTTAGATAGAGTTATTTGAGATATGTCTAATTTTGCATGCAATTTTATGATGATATATGATGCAAGATATCTATTGTATGAGAGAGAGATTTAAACTGGCAAGTTAGTTTAGAATATTTTTTCTATTAAAATTTCAAGAAAGTGTAACTCATGTATTAGTTGCTTGTAAAAAAATTAACAAAAATGTGATAAATTTGCATTTTACTTACTTGCAACTATAGTTCCAAAGAGTGAATATAATATCCATCTCATAAAATTTGGACGATTTTGAATGAACTAGTCATTAAAATCAACAATATTAAATATATATATATGGCAATACATTTCATTATAAATTCTAATTTAAGGATTACATTATAAAATATTCTTAGTGAAAACATTTTTAGAATAATCGAGTAAAGAGAGCTTATTTTTAAAATATAATAAGAAAAATATTGTTCTTTTCAAGACATAGGAGGGAAAGGAAATGGAAATAGCATACATCCAATATAAGGGCCAAGGGTGAGCAAGGGCATTATTAAAACATATGAAAAGACCAATGTCATGCATATTTAGTATAAGTGTGGAGCAAGGCGAGGGGTGGCCTTGGTCACAAGGGGCTCTTTTTTTAGTAATGTCGGTCAAAAATTTCTTCCATGTTCAAGTTTTCCTTACCCAGGGCATCTCCCAATCAAAAGCATGGATCAATGATCCCAAAACATACTCCACCATGATAATCCCCATTTTTGTGCCGGTGCGAGATACGCCTACCCGCACCAAAGGGTATGAGTTGAAAGTAATTTCCACTTGGATCAATCTTGGATCCCACGAACCTATTTGGATTGAATTCAAGGAGGGTTGTCCCATATTTCAGGGTCCCTACCGATGCCCCAAATGTTGACCATAAGACGAGTTCCCTTGGGAACATGGTAACCACCTACTTGACAAGGTTTAGAGGAGACTCGTGGTAGGTGAGTGGAGTGGAGGGGTGCTTGCGGAAGCCTTCTTTGCAAATGGCCACTAAGTAGGGGAGCTTTGAAATGTCCGACTGCTCAAGTCGCCTATCATGGCCGATTACTTTGTCCATTTCTCGCATGTGCACACTTGAGAATCTTAGGGTTATGGATTAGCTCTGCAAGTGTCCATTCTATCAAGCTACTCGATGTGTCAGTCCCTCGCATAAACACATCCCGCCAAATGTAAGAAAAAACCATTAAGAACTAAATTGTCATGACCTAAAAAATCATACAAAATGGAACACACTAAAATGACGCATGCCATTCAAAAAAATTCAATCGATACATTTTATTAAATTGGGGCACGTGCGCCTAGTAGTAGATTCAAAACCAAAAATATAAAGATGAAAGGTCCTTCATATGAGCACATAATTTATTGAATGAACAATCCTTCCCCTTACCTCATACTTTCGCAAATTTAAATTACCTTTTCTTTATTAGTACTACCCAAAGCTTGAGCAAGTATCACTATAGGTTTCACAATTGCTTAACATGTTGTTATTGTTTGTACTTTTCAACCAATCAAACATGATTATTAATTTCATTAACAAAATATACACTCTCCACATTAATAAATATTAATAAACTTGCACATTTTTTAACAAAATAATTATAAAGGTGTATTTATCTTTAATGTGATTGGCCTAAAAATTAACATGTTATTAGCAATTTCAAGGAAAACATGATATCATTAATATTTATGATGGCATTTATTTTCTTATTTACTTTTTACATTTAAAAATCATTTTAACAAATTCATAGCATTTATTTTCTTGGTGCCATTACTTAGCAGCATTGCTGCTCTTGTTTAGCATGGAGTTGCGGAGTTACACAGACCTATTAATGTTGAAGTAATGATTGTATTTGCGGGAAAAATGAATGTTAATACTGTATGTAGTTAAAATAATAAAACTATACCAGAAGGAGACTCTTGATGTGAACGTCAGACAGCCTCCCTCCTTGGTCATCACAATTATCCCGTTGGGACATGACAATGTCCAAGAAGTCTGGAGCAGCTCGTTTCTTGGCCGTGGCCTGGTGTTCGGCAATCATCCTGGTTATCAATTGATCAAATCTCTTGTGCAATTTCTTCATCCCCGCTGTATTCCCTGCAAGTCCAACCATGCAATGGAGGGTATATAATCCCCTATGTTAAAATACCCCGCGGTAGTCATGAGCTCGACTACCATCTCCTTGAACTCGTTGGCATCCTCCCCCTCGCTCTCAAACACTCGCTTGCTCAGGATCATCTGCCCAAAAATGTTGGCTGACAACAGGTTGAGAAGTTCAGGGATGTTCACAGTCTGCCCCCTGCGGGAGCGGGCGAAGATGGAGCTCAACATGTGACCCATCTCCGCTACCCTCACAGGCTGCCAGTCATCTAAGGCCTTGCTTCCTAGCATGTGGAGATTACACACCTGAACGGAGTTTATAAGTTTAGACTCAAGAAATAATGATCTGACAAGGAAAAATAGAAAAATTATCGACCACTCAAAACAATAATGTAATGCTGCCATTGATACAACAATAATAGAATACAATACAAAACCTTTCTGAGCGTCTTCCATCTTCCACCATAGGGTGCCCACACCATGTCCTGAGAGTTGTATGCCAAATAAGTAGATCCGCCATTGCCAGGCCTGTTGGAAAAATTCATGTCCAAGGTCTTCAAGAAAGCCTTTGCAGCAGCAGGAGTGTTGGCCACCACCATTTTAGAGGTACCCAATTTAAGATAAACAATTGGGCCATATTTCTTTGACAAGTTTGTCAAAGAGACATGAGGCATTGAGCCTAACAATGGTAAGCAGCCTAAAACAGGCCATCCAGGAGGGCCAGGAGGAAGCCTTTTACTCTTACTCAGAATATAGCTAAATCCAATGTACAGACAAAGCCATGAAATCACCCACAGAAAAACTTCTCTCAGTAATACCATCTCCATCCAGGTTTTAGTTACTCGAGATGTTTTTCTAACAAGGGAAAGAAGCTCGATATATATAGAGAATATTAGTTGAGCACGTGAAAAACTGTAGTTAGTTGAGCTTGATTCGTTGGCTCGTGACAAAATGAAGGTCTTCGTACATGCTTTTGACTAGCGGGCTTTATATATTTCTGTAGGAAGTAATTTTAAAAAGTTTAAATTTGTTTTTATGGTTTAATTATATAAAGGCTCACATAGTGTTACTGCAACATCACTGCTGCCTGTACAAAAATAACACCAACCTATGTATGTATATATACATATATTTTTTTATTAATTTGAAAAGAATAGGTCTATTAATTTAAATATAAAATGAATTCTTTCAACATTCTAGAAGGAACAATTAGAATGTTTGAGATTCAATTCTATTAAATTAGATTAATATGCCTATATTTTATAGATACATATTTTTAATATATAATAAAGAATATAAGTGTATTGCATGGTCATTATGAATAGTTAAATTTCTGCAGGAAATATTTTAAATTTTTAAAGGAAATATTTTATCTTTTGATGATTTCATTAGATATATAGAACTTCTTCAAGAAATTTTCAAAGTTAAAGTCTAGATTCAAATGAGGAAAATTATTGGAGAAGAAAAACACCTTCTCATCAAATGGAACTTCCTAGGAAACAACTTCCTATCTCTAACAATCCGCGTGATAATCTTGAATTTACCCAAGAGAATTATTTTCAAACTAAAGGCAATCTTGGTAAATCTAAAGAAAGTGGTCTCGCTAGAGATGATTTAGGGAGAGTCATTAGTTGCTTCACAATAAATATTCAATGGACTACGGAAAGTCTCGAGATAGTGGTAAAAAGAATTTTCTCTTTAACCATCCCTCTCTTTTAGTATATTTCTTTCTACCACTACTTTTTGAGAAATCAATAAACATGTTGGCAAATATAGGGGCCACTAGTCTTCACAATGAGGAAAATCTTAAATTGTTTAATGAAGGTCCTTGGCCCAAACTTGAGAATGCTCACCTCATGTGATAAACAATTCAATTCCAATTTCTCTCGTTCATTAGGACTTTAGTGGCTCACCTCTTTTTTTTTTTCTTTATCACTACCGAATTTTTTCATCAAGGTGCGAAGATCTATCCTTTTCTTTTCTACTTGGGTATTTTTGTTGCCATCATTTTGTATTGTCCATCTTATTGGTCATGATTTTGTATTATGCCAAATATTGGGAATGATCTCCCGCACCATCATTCCCTCTTTCATAAACTTGGACTTTATGATTCGCATTGTTTTTCAAAGCTTAGTCCATTGGTTGGATTTTCTCTAGTAAGTCGGTTTTGGATTTTTGTTTCCCACATCCCTATAAACATTTTTTTGACCTATTTGAGAGTCTATTAGTCGAGTATTGATGGAGTTTTTGTTTTGTTCCCTATATCATTTTTCTTACTCCCTACCTTCCTCATTTGAGCTCTTTTCCCATCATTGTTTGGTTCCTTATCTTACTCACTTGTTCATATTTACTAGTTCATTTGTTCAAAGGTACAAAAGATAAAGGAAAGAAGGCTAACAACCTTAGTACGAAGGAAGACATGAGCTTCCAAAAAGGATGAGGTCTTCCTTAATATAGTGAGAGAGAAAATAATGAGATTAAGAATATATTTGGAAGAGATGATGTTTATTCCTTAGACCATCGCTTTATAGATGTTATGAAGTTGAAATAACTAATGAATTACAAAGTGTTATTAGAAAATAGCACTAGGCTGATTTTGGAACAAGTTATATATGTATTTATCGTATTCATCTTGGGGCAAGAATGGGAGAAAGCACTTTAGGAAAACATTATTCAAGTGATGAGAGACCAAGGTTAGTCTAATCCCAGTTGGACATGTAAAAGGTGGCACAATTGATTGGAATCTAAACTATTCTTTTCAAATCCAATGACACACATGTTATTTATGAAGATGACGAGCACATGGGCTTTAATATCCACCTCGAACTTGATTATGTTACTCTCCTTCTAATATAGATATAGATAAAGAGGAAATTTTTAAGGGCAAAAAAATTGACACCATTTATGAGAAGCTTTGCATTAATCTCTCACTATATAAAGATTCTAATATGTTAGAGACTTTAACTATGTTGACCGAAGCAAGAGAAAAGATCCATATTGTAATGTTTCTAACTTGGAAGAATAAATGTACAATCTAATAATGTTGTTTTTTAAGCTCTATTATCTCTCTTTTGTATTACTATTGAAACCATATAGTATTTTTGTTTTAGCATATTTTTTCTCTTTGGCTATTGTGTCAATTGATCGCTTTTTTTGTTATTTGAATTGAAATTCACATTTTATCCTTTTGAGAATTCCAATTTTCGATTGATGTAATTTATCGAGAACATGGGTCTAAAACTTAGTGTGGCCTGTGTGTGTGTGTGTGTGTTTTTATTTACATGTGCAGTCACATTTTTAGAACCCTATTACATGATTAATTATAAATAGTTTAAATGACTATTTTAGGTCTAATTACAAAATTTTTTTCCCTCATGACACATATTAGAGTAGGTGACATCATAAATATATATGCATGTTAATTGATGACATGATTGAAAGTGGTGATTTATAATTTATGAATACAATATACATAAGCTTCCAACAATGTATACCACCTATAGGCCAATAAATGATTTTCAATGGTAGTTAGGATGACCTTCATTAGTGGTATTCATTAGTTAAATTTTTAATTTAAAAACTAACTTCCAAGCCTTGCAATATCTAATCCACTATAAAATAATGGCATGTATCATTATAGGTAGGGTATTTATTATCTACCAACCAAAACCGTTTTTTTTAAGTATATGTACAACAACTTTCTTTCTAGAACTTTCTTTCTACTTGACAAAGGCATGAACATGTCTTCTCATTAGACAAATATATTTGTAAATAGTATTTAATTAAAAGATTTTTTTAGGAAACACTTTGGTATAGAATTTTTTTATTTTTATTTTAAAAAGAAAAACCTCCATTGTAATACTATTTTAAATAATCTAAAATAATTTCATTTTATATTTTATACTTTCAAATATATGCTATGTATTGATTAATCGACTATTAACCTTTGTTTCATATTTGTAAACATAGAAAAATTAAATACTCAATAGAATGTACGGAGATATATTTTTTATTTTCTCTTCATGGATACTATTATAACTATAATAACCATATGTAGCTAATAAAGAATAGATTGCGTTTCTCTTAAGTTAAAATTATTGGCATTGGAAATAAAAGGAGATGTGAGAAAAGAGTTAGTAAAAACTACTTAAATATTAAATAGCTGTAATTTTTATGGTCTAAATTATTAGAAAATAATTTTGAAAATAGTGGAAATATGAAATGGGAAATGAGAGGTTACATACAACTACTTCAAATATTAAAAATTTAAAGTTCTCATTATTTTTATTATTGATAAGGGGATAAATAAATTAGGTAGTTGTCTATGATGTCAAAATTAGGGATATCAAATTTATAAGATTTTCATTTAATTAATTATTTACTTCCTTCTAATTAGATTAGGGTTAAAATATATTAATTCTGGTCACAACATTTATAGTAGAAAATATAATATTAAAACTTATTTTATGTAAGATCAATAATATAGATAGAAAATATAGTATTAAAACATATTCTATGTAAGATGATTAAGCAATAGAAAACTAATTGACTAGGGTGAGAGTAGTTAGGTGGTGTCAAATTTATAAGAATATTATTAGGTTGATTGCTTACTACCCGACAATAATTATTATGGCTGTAATTTATTAATGTTAGACAGGTGCATATTATAGATAATATAATATTAAAACTTATTTTGTGTAAGATTAAAATATTGTAGTGTCTTTGGTTTGATAAACATATTTTAGATGAAAAATGTAATGGTTGTTCTTGATGAGTTTTTGTTTAAACTAATTAAAAAATCTATGTATTTGGTATGCTTATTTGAGATACCTACATTCTTTTGTAAATATCAATATTTAGGGTTCAATTTTAAATGTTTTCTTTAAATATGATTTATAAGATAACAGAATTTTCTTTTCGTGAAAATTAGACTTTTAATTTTTGGAAGCAAAAGGAATATGAAAAAAACAAAAACATGATAAGGGTGCATTAGTTCAAATCATTGCTTTACTCATATAAACATTTGTGGATTTCAAATTTTGATTACCTTATTACAATGTGCACACCTTTTTCCTATCATTTTTATACTACTCTTGAAACCTTGAGGCAACCATAAAAACATACCTCATTATCATGTTTTCACCTTATTTTCCATCATTCATATATTTATTAATATTGTACCAAAATATGACTCTTAAAAATTGAGGTGGTCATAAAAACACGCCACATTATCATGTACAAACCTTATTTTCAACCATTATTATACTTATTAAATGTGACTCTCAAAAAATTGAGATTGATATAAAAGTGACTAGACCTGAAAATTGATAGACTGGACCGTTTTTTTAAGATTTTAACTTAAATTACGTGAAAATTTTAAAAAACTATAGACAATCACAAACTTAAAATTAGAAAACCATATATAGATATATATAATCTTAGAAATTTACAGTCACCATCAGAAAGAGATGAGCAATCAGTCAAATTTGATTTGAACAAATCATAAAAATACATACTGAAATTTACAGTCATTAGAAAGAGATAAGCTCTCATTAGTTATGATTTTCACGTATCGACGAAATTGGCCCCCATTAAATTTTAAATTGACATTTCAACCAACCAAACCCAAAAACAAATAATTAAAAATTGACAAGAGTGCTCTCTTTGCGAGAATATGTACCGGAGCATTATTAATATTAGCAAGAAAACGTAGTATCAATTCCGTATAATATTTATTCTTTTGTTAAACAAGGTCCATACTCCAAACATTTGATGAGGAATAGGATGCCACGCCAACACTAATGGATGTTGGAAAATGGAATGGAATGTACAAACTAAATGTCATATTCTTTATCATTAGTCAAGTTTCAATTACTTGGCAAAAACTTTCCCAAAAAATATTGAAGATTATCTAATATTATTTACGATAAAACATTCTCCCTTAATCTCTAACCATTACAGCTAGACTAATCATGCTTATGAAGTTGTCAAATTTCTATTTTCTAAGAACTTTTTCAAGATGTATGGTGGTTTTTTTGTAGTGGACAATGGAGCAATTTGACACTTATTTCAAATTATTTTGAATCAAATCTAATTTTGTATTAATTTGTCTAGTTCATTCGTGAAAGACTAGATTCTGTTGGGTTTTAGCGGGCGGGGATAATTTTAGCGGCGAATATTCGTAATATGGCGAAAATTTCATTTTAGGAAAATTTGAAAAGGCGAATTATTCGGAGTGGGTCGGTGTCCTGTTCGCCTAAAATATATAGTATATTTTTTGGGGGGTCGGCTTCGCCTTCATTTGAAAACATCTCCTATAAAAACCTAGGGATTAATAGGGTAGTATACCTCAAGTAGCTTACCAAATTACCAATACTGTGAAATTTGAACTCGCATACCCTTGAGCACCAGAGATTCATATTACTATTAGCATGTGATTGTTGACGCGCGACAAATGCAGTGTTGACACGCGACAAGAGTTATCTTCGACACGCGACAGAGGAAGTGTTAACGCGCGACTTGGGCAAAGAAGTGACGCGGGACAGAGGAAGTGTTGACGCGCGACAGAGGAAGTGTTGACGCATGACAGAGGAAGTGTTGACGTGCGACTTGGGCGCGTGTTGACGCGCAGCAAGTATATTAAGACGGTGGATGCGCGACCTCGGGCATGTGGACACGCGACAAGACCTCGACACTTAATCGGACAGAGTCGCTATTTGGTTCTTTTTCACGACGCAGACTCTTTTGAGAATAATGGAAGGTGCAAGCTCAAAGAATATGAATAACCTAAAAGTAAGTAAGAAATCTCGAAATCACTCTTTAAGTATTTTGGAAACTCTGCGGATACGAGATATTGTAAATACCAATCATATAGATGCCACCACAAAGAATCGAATCGATGTGTGGAAGGTATTATTGAGGTGGACATGCATTACGCAGATCAAAGTCAAACAAATGAAACCTACGATAATATGCCAAATCTTGAAGATATTGTTCTGTTGGGTGCAAACGGAAGTGGACTAGATATCACGAATACAAACACTCAAAGCAAAATGGGAAGAGTAAATCAAAATCAAACTCTGGTCCAAGAAAGAGGAAACCGAGGTGATTGTGATATTGCTCAAAATTCTACTCAAAAAAGTAAAGCATTGAAAACGAACAAGAATATGTGGACCATTGGTAGGACATACAAGTTTGATTGGGCGGCTAAATTTGTTTATTGAACCCGTACAATCATCTAATTCTCAAGAAATCCCATCGAATGTACATGTACAATATGTACGTGGAAATTGGGAAAGCAACAAAAATGCAATCAATTTGGACACTATAGAAAAACATTATGGAAAACAATATTTAATCAGAATAAGGGCGAGATGGCGGAAAATCAAAAACATAGGTGGAAAATCGAAAAAGAATGCATGCATGTTAGATACGCAGCAGAATATGAGGCAGAGCAGAAAAAACATAGACATCTGTTGGAAAAGGGAGGAACGATCACATCGCATATTGGTAAGATGAAAGAAACAAATCTACATGCAAAATTCATACAATTCTCTACTCTTTTTCAAATACTTAAAAAAGGAAGAGCGATTTCGGATTTCCTCGATTTCAAAGTTTTGTATCAATTTAACGGAATGTTGAATGTACCTCAGTCTCATTGGTCTGAGAGTAGTGGATGGGAAATGGCAAAATGCCTCTCGATGATAGAGAAGGAAGATTTGAAAGAGAATGTAAAAAAAGCAAACTTTATCTCTCTTTCAATTGATGAAGTGACAGTGTTGACAACACCGCATGGGTATGTATCCACATCTATACTTTAGAAAATCATATAAGGACACCTCATCTGTTGGGTGTTATGAAAATGGTTGAAAACTGCAATGCCGAAAACCTATATAAAATAGTTGTTTCTCATTTGAAAGATGTTATTGGAATGACTGACTATGAAATTGCTACGAAGTTGGTATGCGTTGGAGCAGAAGGTGCATCGTCATGCAAGGTCACCGAACAAGGCTCGTGTTAGATTACAAACAAAAGTGGCCCCATATATGCTCAATTCTTTGTATGGCTCACATAATGAATTTAGCGTATAAAATGGTAAGCAACCACGAAAATGTTGCTAAATTAGAAGACCTTATAAGAGAACTTCATGCCTATATGTCAAGCAGCCCAAAGCGTTTTCTCAAGTTCCAAAAATTTGCAATTAGAATTACAGATGGCAAAAACTTGAAGGATGTGGAGACTAGATGGATCTCTTTGTATGAACCTGCATGTAGAGTTCGTGAGGAGTATCCTTCATTGGTTGGTTTCATGCACAAATACCGTCATGAAGTTGATAGGGCAAGGGACTTGTTGTTCCATTTAACTGATTTGGAGACATTGCTTACATTGGTTGGTATTCTTCCAATGTTAAAGGAGATCAATACACTGATGAAGCATGCACAGGGCAGATTAATCTATATTGTGGATTTTATACGGATGAGAAAAATGGTATGTCAAAGTCTTGATATATTGTATTGTTCCCAGGATAGTTTTGATGCACCTGTTTTTGAAAATTGGAAAGATTTATTAGATCTTAAAAATCCTAACACCTTTTTGAGATTTAATATCCACGATCACCTTTGCATCACTGTTAATGGGAGGGAAATACCAATGCACATTTTGCAAAAACGTCAAGATATTACAGGATCGGAACGAGAAGATGTTCCCGTGACACGTAATTTGTTTGAGTCTATTATAGTTGAAACAAGAATAAAGCTTTAAAAAATTTCAGAAACCTTGTCATCAGAAATTAGGGAACGTTTCTATAAAGATAAAATTTTGGAAGCCATGGGTGTGATGAATCCTAATTTTTGGAATACTGAAGGTGGTCGTGTAGACTTTGTCAGAAAGCATTTCCATAAATCAATGGGTACAATAATGGAACAATTTACAAAGACGTCAGAGCTCAAGGGTATGGAAATCAAAGGTATCTTCGAATGCCGATTTATTAAAGTTTCAATCAACAAATTTTGCAACAACAATGAGGAACCAATATAAGAATTTAGATCAACCTTCGAAAGTGGTGCTATTACAAGGGTGTGCGAGGAATCTATCAAAGTTCTATCTTACAAGAAGATATCGGTGAATACTTCAGATTATATGAGTTACATCAAACAATGATTTTGGGGTCTGTGGAGGATGAGAGGGTTTTTAGTGCATTGTCATTTATAAAATCAAAACTGAGAAACAAGTTGGATAAAAATCGGAAAGTTGCATGAGGTGTTATGTTTCTCGATACTCCATCGAAACCTTTCCGTTCGACAGAGCAATTGCGACATTGGAATTCCCTTTGCGAAAGAAGAGGTGTGAATAATACAGCTACAAGTACAAATATTCCCAACCTTGAGAGTGTAATTGGCTCTTCGTCACATTCTATAGAAGACAACATCGAGTTTGATGAAGTTGTTGATAATGGATTGTTTCAACTTTAAATAGGTATCTTCTTTATCTATCTTTTATCTTTATCATTAAAGATGTTACAGGTCTATATACTAAAAATGTCAGGCAATTCACCCATCTATCTACTAATCCATTTCTCGTGTTGGGTTTTTTTAAAACACAGATCTAGCTCATTACCAATGGCAGTGATGATTTCAACTTTAAGGAGGTATCTTTTTCCCCTTAATCTTATTGTTTGTTACTATTCATTTTTTCAGCTCTGGTTATCATTAAAGATGTTACAGGTCTATGTATTTACATTTAGTTAAATACAATATTTTTATTTTTTGAAAACGTGGGTTGACATCCGTCCGAGGAAGTTGTTACTTCTCGGGACTGACAATGTCAGGAAACTCACCCACCTATCTACTAATCCATTTTTTGTGTTGAATTTTTTTAAGACAAAGATCTAGCACATTACCGGTGATGATTTCAATTTTAAATAGGTATCTTCTTCAACATTATCTTATTGTTTGTTACTTTATATTTTTTCAGCTCTTATTATCATTAAAGATGTTACGGGTCTAATTCTATATATTTGCATTTATTTAAAGATATTGTTGGTCTATATATTTAAAGATGTTCTTTGGCACTTCTCAGATCGACAATGTCGTGCAACTCACCCCTCTATCTTCAATGTCGAGTAAAACAAACCCTATCATATACGCAAGATTTCATAGCAATCTAATACGGTTACCCTTGATGATTTCATAAAGACGTTACCCTTGATGATTTCACAGCAATCTAATACGCAAGAGGTAAGCTAAACCTATCGTCGTATTTGCAATTACATTTAATTTCTTGCCAGTTATGATTCTTTCTTGATTTCGACAATTATATTTAATTTATTTTTTATGTGCAAAATCCTTTGATATATTTTTTTAAGCGTGGGATAAACAATACATTATACAATTTTAAATATAAGTCCACATAAAATTCCTCATCATCCATATATATCATATCATCACCATATCATTATCATATCCCGACTCGACACTACAATTATTATTTACACAATTATTTATCTAATTTAAATTTATTAAAACAATTCAGTTTTTTTAAAATAATTTATAAGCATATCATTACAATTCTATTCCTTCTAATGTCATTTATATCCATTCTAATCATTAATTTCATCTATATCCATTATAACACATTCCATTTATTTATCATCTATATCCATTATAACACATTCCATTTATTTATCATCTATATCCATTCTAGAGAAGAAGAATTACAAAAGTCTAGAGAAGAAGAATAACTGTGCTTGATGATAAATCTACGTCCACATTAAATTGATCATCGTCCATATATATCATATCATATCATATTGATCATTGTCTTTCACCATCTAATGCAATTAAAATTAAAGACTATAAATCCATATAATTAAATTCAAATACCATAGTACATACTCAATAGTAGAAGTTTTCAAATTCAATATTTAAAGTTTCTGAATAATAAAAGTTTCTAGTTTTCAAAACCCTCTTTTCTTTATCCAATTCTACTCCCTCTGCTCTCTTCCCCAATGGCTTCTTGCACCTTTGTTGTTGTACCTCTTTCCCCAACACCTTAAATAACCCCCGAACTTATAAGATCTTCTACAAAGACTGTCCATATTTTTTAAAATTCTTTCTTCTTGATTTGTCGCATCTCCATGCGGCAAAGAAATTTGGATCAGTTTGTTGCTTTAGCTTTGAATAATATGTCGTGGTCGAAACCATGCTCTTTAATTATCTGCTTTAGTGTATTGTTTTGTTTGTTAACCAAAACAATATTTTGCTTCAAATTTTTGTTGCGGATAAGTTGTTCTTTGTTGTTTCCAAGTGAACTTGCAAAACCTTACTTTGACTCTTCAAATTTTCATATTTCAATGCGCACAAAAGAGTAATGTCAATTCAAAATATTACTAAAAATGAAAATTTAAAATTAACAAGAATGATTGTTTGATTTGTAATAGTACTTACAACCGCTCTATCTCTTTCGACATTTGCGATTGCTACCAAATCCTTGTCCTTGGACCATTTGTTAAAATATTCCCGGGCCTCGGCACTAATATTTTCCAATTTGTTTAATGCCTCGTCTTTATAGTCATTGTTATACGTGATAGTCCCACTTCTTACTTGGGTAAGTAAGGAATCCATCTTCGCGAGTTGATTCTCGACTCGCAGCATATAAACTACCCTGTTGCCAATAATTTTCATAACGACTAATAATCTCATTGATAAGAACTTTAGCCCTTCTCTCCCATTCTATAAGCTGTTTGATATGAGGAAGAATAAACTCACTGACATGGGATTGACAATCATAACCAATTAAGTTCTCCAAAGGAAAAGGTGGCAACTGTTCACTATCTGAATCTGATGAAGACGATCTTGCTGGAGAAGTATGGGGGCTTTCACCAAGATCAAGTGCTACTTGTTTTTGCCTTTGGGTGGGCTGATCCTATTTGTGAAAAAATTAATCAAGATTTAGATAAATAAATTTAAATCGAAATGTAATTCAAAATTGTAAAGCATATTAAAATTGAAATTTGAAGTATACCTGCTAGCCTTGAATCATCTCGCGGGTATCGAAAAAACCAGTTGGGTCATTGCTATCAATGCCCAAATAATCTTCATCTAAATTTATATTGTTCAAAACAGATATGCCCGTTGCACTGGGCAAGCCACTAAGCGAGAGAGTTGGAATTCGAAAGGAGGAGGCAATGTTTAGTGTCCCACTAGGGACCGGAGCAAAAGGCATGCGTTTACCAATGTTCTTTTCACCTGTTCCTCTGGTTGGCATTTTAAAAATTATTGGTTGAGTGGGTGTCGGTGCCGTGGTTTGATCAGGAATGACATGTGCTGAAAAGTACAAGAAAAAATGAAAAAATAGGAAAACAATTCATAAAGTCAAAAATTTCGAAATTAAACGTACTATCGAAGAGTTTTACCTTGTTGTCGAGGGGTTGTTTTTCTCGGTGCTACGGGTGGCCTTGTAGGAATTGTACTCGAGTCCATTCGGAAGAAATGAATGCATGCGATCGTATGGAGTGAGTTGGGGAAGAAGGTTGATTTTGTGAAACAGTGTATGTTCCAAAGTCCCTACTGATTCATCAATATTAAATGTTGTCAATTCATTTGGTTAAAATTTAAATTGAAAAATAAATATGCAACTTTGGAATTTTTAAATAATATATGAGAAGGTATTACTTCTCTCGGCATTTAACGAGTTCAAACTATTGAGGGTTTGGAGAGGAGTGAGCTTCCATTTCAAATTGGGAGTCCCAGGAAGCCTCGGCATGTTGTTGGCCTCTTCCTCTCGATAACGCCTTTTTCGGGAAGGGCTTCAAGATATCTTCTCTGCAAAACATTAAAATTTAAGTTTTAATAACTGCGCACTGTAATGTCGAAAATTGAAATACAATTACAAACTAAATAGTTTATACCTGTTGATCTTCAAACGGAATTGACAACTTCATCAACTCCTCATCAGTGCAAGTAGGAATTTTTTTATGTTTTAAATTTAAAAGTGCCTCATAATAAAGTCCGAGGAGATAGTTTGTTGAATAAATGAAAGGGTTTTTTCGAAAGTTTGAATTTGTTATGTCAGTTCTTATTTTTTTGGATAGATATGTGCACCAATCAAACTTTCGTTTTGAGATAGAGGCAACAATGTATGCAATGGCCCAATTGGGTATATCAGTTTGGCGACCCTGCAAAACAATTCTGGATTGAAAAAATGAAATAAGTGCAGCAAGAAAGTGGTGTGCAATTGATTGTGTATCCACACCACGCCTGGATTTATTGACATTGGCTGCAAATGTGAAAGATTGAAAATTACTATAAATTTATAACAACAAATTGTATCAGAATAAAAAACAGAATAAAAATATGAATTAAAACGAATTATACTTACAATCAACATGGAAACCGAACTTTGATTCAAGAAATTTCTTGTCTTCTTCCACGAGTGTTGCCTTGGTTGTAACAATTGGTAAATTTTTGAATGGAAGGCCCATAAACCGATGGATGTCATTTGCTTCGATACTGAATTGGAACATTTGGCCATCGTTCAGAGTCACATAAAAAATGTCGTCCTCTGAATTGTAGGATGACATAAGGTAATTCAAAATATCTGGATCTGTTTCGAAATGGGGCATATTAATGAGCCCCATAAATTCACACACATCCATCAAATATTTATATTCTGAAGACATCTCTAAAGCAGACGGATGTGAGGGCATAAGGGGTTCCCTGTAGTTGATCTTGGCCATGGATTGAATTGGATTCTCTTCTTGATTTTTTTCCCGAGCTTGCGGTTGGGAAGCATGTGAAGTCGACATTATAGTTGTACTTGAGTCTTTGACAACGATTGAGACTGCAAAAATTCAAGAGCGGAAGGGTGAAAAAAGAAAATGACCGGTTGAAAGGGTATTTATAGGCTAAATCGGGCGCCATCGGCTCCAAATGACGCCTTGCGTCAATGTGTCTTAGTTGACGCGATCTGGATCTGTTGACGTCGTCACTTGTTCAACCGACGCGCGTCACTAGCTTGATTGATGCGCGTCGATAGGTTCCGTGGACGCTGCGCCAAGAGGGGTCCCCTCGTCGCGTCAAGAGAAGCGTGACGCGCATCGAGAGGATCAAGTGACGTGAGTCGAAGAACCCGATGACGCGCATCTTTATGAACCGTGTGACGCGCATCAATGGATCGATGGCGTGCATCAATTAGAGAGCCCGGACGCGCGTCGATTGGAGCGATGACGCGGCGTCGGTGGAACCAATGACGCGCGCATCGGTGGAGTTAGTGATGCGCGTCGGTGAAGCGATGACGCCAACGTCGGTGGACCCGATGGACGCGGCGTTAATTGGACCCGATGTGACGCGCGGTGACACGCGTCGATTGGAGCCGATGACGCGCCAGTGACGCGCGTCGATTGGAGCCAATGACGCGCGTCAGATTGATTGTTGACGTCTTGTTGTCACACGTCGATGATGGAGCCATCAAAAAAAACAGGTGAAATTTTTGTTTTGGAATACTGTCAAATTCGCCTTTACATTTGAAACTAGTTCCGGGATATTCGCGGGTATTTTCCACCCGCAATTTTATAGAGGTGTCTTAAAATGAACCCTGGTTTTGGCGGTTATGCATGGAATAAACTTAACTATGGATGTAGAAACAAATAGATCTACATGGCATAATGACATGCAAAAGGATATCAACACAATATTTATCCTATGAAAATTCATTAGGTACAAAAAAAGTAGTGATAACCTTGATAGTTGAACTTTAACTAGCTTACAAATACAATAATCCTTCTTCAAGACTATGTACCAAAAGTTACATACAATACTCCATTGTGATCCAAGATGTAGCCTTCCCAAGTTCTATACTAAACTTGTATCCAACACCATTTTGTCTAACTCTCGAGTCTTGATTGTGTTTGATCTTTATTTTACAATGAGAGCATGTAATTTTATAGCTAAAGCACATCCTATTTTTAAAGTTCCTTAGAAAGCAAGCTAAAGTATACAAATAAGACTTTAAATCATTACCACTACTTTTACAATCAACTCAAGTTACAAAGCTAAACTAAAGCTTCCATTTATAGTCAACTTCGCCTAATTTGGGATTTTTCTTTTCCTTTAATCAAAACACCATAAAAACATCCCAACACCCCACATGAGTGCTACATAGAATAGGAAACATTCCTAAAATCTTTCGTGTTGCGTACTCCATCAAGGAGAACCACAAACGCATTCCTTGGTAGCCACATGTCATTAATCATGTTGCATCACTACACCAAGTCTCCTCCTCAACACACATTGCTTCTTCTAATGAATCCTCTACATTCACCTCAAACTATTGCATCCATGAGTACTCAGCTACACTCTACACTTTGATATCTCCGGGGATGATAATCCATTGAATTCCTCTTCACACCTTTTAGTTCTCGTGGGAAAGATAATTCCCCCATTTTTGAACTGGAATTTTTGACCTTTTCGATCATAAGTTATCGAACGAGAAAGAATTTTTCCGCACTTGATATGCTTGTAGTAAGATCTCACTTTCGTGAGTACTCTTATGCACCCACCTTCGAGCCTTCTTTTGACCCATATGCTCTAAGGAATCTCTACAGAAATATCTTATTTGACTTATTCCCTAGCTTCTCTAAAATATCTCTTTAAGATCATATCACAAGGCATCTCGACATATATTTGCAGAGATGTCTAATTAGGTTCACGTCCCCCATCCTTTTTAAGATATCACATTAAGCTCTTGCCTCCTAGTTTCTCTTAGATATCTCTATGATGATATCTCATTGGTATCGTGTCATTCATATCCTTTAAGATGTATCTAGGAAGACATCTTATGTCTCTCCTACCCTAAAGATGCTCCAACACACACGCGTGCACGTGCACGCCGCACACACATATTATTTCCTTGTTAATTCTTAACTTGGAGATATTTCATTAGTCGTCTTCTTCCCATCTTCTTTGAGATATCTCTATAGAGATATCTCGTTAGGATTATTCTTGCTACAACTTTACCTCCCATTAGCTACTTCCAAATATTTCATTACCTAATGATCACTTTTTTCATGTCTATTTATAGAAAACCCTAATTAATACTTTGACTCCTCTAAGATTACCATGTGACCTTTCGATGCTTATGAGAAAAATAACCATACATCGTCGCATGCATGTGCACTTAAGGAAATAATGTACATATTTTCATCTTCATCCATGCTTATATCATCTTCTTAAGACTATGTTGGGCCCATGATTTATGTATTATTTATTCTTTAATTCCTTACGGACTAAGCATTCTTTATTCATGATCTGTCATTATTTAAACGAACATGCGTAAATTTTGGGAGGTTGTGCATGGTATAAATTGGGAATCACACGCACCATGAGGAGGATTCAGAGCACATGAGAGTAGGATAAGAGACAAGTGCCCATAAATGAAACTAGGAACCTCACAAGGGAATTCCAACACTAACAAAGATGGGGAACATGCAAGAGGATACTCGAGGATAAAGATATATAGGGTGAAAGAGGATAAAGATAAACATAAGTCCAAAGATAGAGTTCAAGTCACAGGCTGGAACACTTGCATGGAGTTGATGAAGACATTGGTTAAAGTTAGAACTAGAATAAGGATAAACAATGAACCTCAGGAGTGTGACCATGCGGAAGCGAGGGGTAAGGCGACGAGTGGATGTTTATGTCCACCTCCTAAAAGTATTGGTTAGACTTACAATTATAACTCTAGAGGTTATTATTAGCTCTTGTAAGACTAGTGAAGGGAAAGTCCCAAGTATAAATACCCATGAGGGAACCATTGTATTGAGATATATAGATTCACAGGGACAAGTATACATAGAGGTATGGAATTTGAGAGCTAGTAGGCACGCCCTTGTATCTTTTTGAGTTGTTGAGATGGTAATATCATGATTGTAGTTAGGTTATTATTGATTAATATATGATATATATTTGGCTTGGTTAATATTTGTCTTTGATATTCATTCATGATCTCAAACTAATTACTTACTAACATATCAAGTTTAATCTTTCTAATCATGATGGAATGGAGACTATTTGCACCTTAGGTGATCGCACCCTAGACCACACTATGGCATGATAGGCCAAAGCATAGAGGGTAGATGTAAAATTACATATGTAGGTTGTTTTATTCACTTGCACACAAGTACATAGGTGGGTACACTAGACTTACCAACACTTTGGTTCAATTTCCGAGACCTTCATTAAAATGCAAGGATGAAGTGGATAGAAGATGCTTCAATTAACATAAGAGAACATCAAGTCCTGGCTACACATCATTGAAGATGCATTCGTTGAATGACATCCTGAGTCATAATTTTTTCCACGAGTGTGGGTTGAAGCCAACCTATATGATGCATTATATGAGACATTTTATTGTGAAATTTCGGTTCATCTATATGATTGGTTAGTTTCTTATGGGTTGGGAAAATCCGAAATTCAGTTATAATCATCCATGGACTTCGAATGCACAAAGAGACTTGTGAGACATGATGCATGACCTTGACACGTGTGGTAGACTACTAGTGGAAAGGAACACTTCAGAGCTATATAATGGAGTATTCATTTTTAACATTTTCCTACATAGGCGAAGTGTAATTCAACTTCTCTAGGGAACCATGGGATCATACCTAAAGCACCTACCATTAGAGATTAAGAAAATGATGGTTGACATGGGAATAGAAACTTTCCCAATGAAAGGATAAATGCTTTAAAGTGTGGGAGGTGTAGGACATAGGAAGGAATGGGAGATATCATGATCAAGCCATAGATTCCCAGACGAACATACCATTAGGAGAATGTGATGTGAATAGAACCGACACAAGGTAATGGAGAACGAGATATTACGTATACATGATTCAACTCAGGAAGTGTGGAATATGACCAACAACATTGCTTGAGGCAAGGATAAGAAAGAAATGACGAGATGCCCTAAAATGAAGTAGTAATGCGCTAAGAGATGATAGAAGATTCGGAGGATGATGAAGGGTAGTATAATGTCGATGGTATCCTCGAATCTTGATCCAACATAACACGCATTCTCATGTAATATGGTCAACTATTATGAAGAACAAATCTTAATTGAAAGTGATAGTGATGAAGAGGTCACAAAATCCAAGGAAAAGATGCTTTGAGAAGTATCCTCCCATACATCCTCCAAACATTGAAACCAACACCGAAGAAAATACAACCTAAACCCTATCTTTCGAAGGCACATATATTTTTCACGATGAGTGCCCATACAACAACACTTGGTAATGACATGGGTGCAAGGAAACACACCGGCACAAAAATTCCCTAAGATTGGAAGTAATTCCTCACTTGTGAGTGGAAGTAGAAGTGGGAACGTCGTACCTACAAGTGAATATTATAGTCCAGGGTAGAGTTATGAATACTTCACGATAGGTAACCACACCAAATATACTTTATAAAATTTCCTTGCACTTAATAGAGTATCACGGTGTTAAAGATACAGTAGAGCATGTCCATAAGTGTGAACTTATATGGTGATAAAAGGGGATAACTTCATTTGAATGGAGAACAAGGTAATTTGCAACAACATTACTTGACCACACCCATACTTGGTATAGGAAATATGACCCATTATAGGATGTAGTAGACTATGATCACCTAAAAGTGACATTCCTAAAAGAGTTTGACATTCTTGAGTTCAAGTTGTAGAGTATTTCAGAACTTAATGAGATCAAGAAAGAAATTACAGAGAGTGTTCATGTTTATGATGCATGCTTCAAGACCCTCGTTAGTAAACTCTCAAATGAAATATATCCCACAAAAATGCATAAGTGGTTTGTATGGGGACTACTCATGCCATTCTATCTATGCGTTATTTCAAAAAAATCACTCGACCCCACAAAGCATTGAAAGTAGTATTACGTGCTGAAGTGGTTGGTAGTATTGACACAGGAGTCATCCCATTCATAGAGGCACAAACTACATTCATGAAAAATCATCTAGAGAAGCTAATGGAAAATAATAGAAGAGAACCCAAGAGTGGTGTATGGTGTATTGATTGTGAAGTTGAAGGTCACATAAAAAAACATGTCCACATAAAAACCTGAAAAATATGCTTCTAGCGTGTGAAATATTGAAGGTTGACATGATGCTAAAAAACTTCCCCCTCCTCCTTCACACCAAGCAGGAAAAATTTACTAGTTATTGTAAGATATGCTATGTACATACACATGATACAGCCAATTATCGCATCATTGCTCAAATTCATGAAGCCCGATCACTACGAATCCGTCGGGATACAGTAGACAATACTAATGAAGCACGCAACGGGTTTGGCCGAGGCAGAAATGATCGAGGACGAAGAGGTCGAGGTGTTGGAATATTTCCACCAAGGACTTGTTAAAAGTGTGGGTCACCATACCACTACCAATGTGATTGTCCATAATTTCCATTCTTCGCACATTTCCAAAAGGAACACAAAGTAGAAGCCTGTTTAGACTAATACACACTTATGAAGGAAAATTTTGAGAAGGGAGCCGGAATGATTAATATTTCCTAGAACATATTAGAAAAAGGTAAGTCAAAAGATAATCCAATGGTGGAACCTTTAGCTACGGTTTAAGTAATTACGCGCAATGTTATATGTGCACATGAGTTGACTTTAAGAAAAGTGAAACTAATAGAAATTGATGTTACGCAATCGTATCTTAATGGAAAACAATAGAAGGATATTCTTAGAGAGGCAAAGGACTTGTATAATAACTTCAAGGAGAAATATAATTCCTCTTAGATGAAGCAAGGATATGAAATGAAAGGATAAAATAATATGAGGAAGAACGAATTATTAAAAATGAGTTTCACAAGGTCTATAGATTGCTACACACATAAGGTATATTACCCTTACTAGGATATTCATCGCAAAAACAATATACTTACGATGGATGCTTAGAATAAAATGGGTGACCAATGCTACATTCATCCCCATATATATTATTCATGGATAACAAAACACTTTGGTAGTACCGATTGGAGTCTTAAAGAATGCCATCATCAACATTATGGGAGTAAAATTTTATGGTGATTTCGAAGTAATACCACTAGAATAAGCCCTTTTGTATTAGGAAGGCATTGGTGTTATGCCAATAATGTTGACTTACGATTCAAGAAACAATATATGAGTTTTGAAAATGGAGGTCAACACATCATCTTCCCAATGAACCCTAAATAGAATGTGTTACATGTTGAGACTATGGAGGAATAAAAGGATTTTGAGCGCATGTATAATATACAAGCTACGAGGATGGAAAATTTTGAACAAACATTAGAAGGAGATATTAAGTGGGGAGATAACTAGTCGATGTCTGATACAACTAGTGTGACATATGAGAATTGGGGGCATGGTTCGTATGAACTTCTCGAGGAGAATGTGGTATGATTAAGAGTGCGCCAACATATCCACATATCTAAGAACTTAAATACATACAAAAATTATTGTGAGATTCCTTAAAGAAAACACACAGACCCACCAACTTTCAATGGAAGTTAAAATATCCAATATTTTCTTGAAGAAATAGAGGCCTATATGCACACCGACAAGGCAAGACTTAATTTTCTAGCATATTTGTTGAAGGTTGCCATGGCAAGATGTTGGGAAACACATAAACTAACCTAAATCAACATGGATGGACTTGAAAGCAGCCATGAAGACTAGGTTAGAGTGAAACAATGGTGCCCGAAGATATCCCAACTATAAGGGAGTCACTAGCACAGAGGAACTTCTTTGTAATTGTGTGGAGATATGAACAACCACCGAAAAAAATTAACCCTTCTTTATGAACACATCTATTATATCATACACTAAGTGTGTAGGCATGCACATGGTATGTCGGGTGCTGAGACACAAAGAGAAATGATATCATGGATAGGATTGACCCAAGTATTCCAACACACCTTTTCCTTTACCTCTTTTGTTCCTCGACTAAATTATCCCCTTCAATGTATAAAAAAAGAAGTCTTTGGGGATGATGCTACCATGGAAGAAAAAAATTTGTCACCCCACAATGATAAGGGGTTCGCACTAAAAAAACAAATTCTAAGGATGTTGTGGAAAACATTTCAGTGATGAAGAATAAGATCCATTTAGGTAGGAGGATGTGAGCGTAAGGGTAAAGAAAAAGTGGTGAGACAAATAGCAGATGAGGAAGAAAATTTATATTTACATATAGATGTCTCTATAGTTTGAGAGAAGTTATAGACAAGAAATAACAAGGAAACCGATAGTACAATGAACCATTTAAATCCATACATATCAACATAGGAGTGATCAAGAACTGAAAAATCGTAGCAATTGGTGATTACTTGGAGTGAACCAGAAATCTTAAAATATGTTGAACTATTATACAAGTATGAGGATATATTTCCTAGAGGTTACCATGAGATGAAGGGTTTACACCCATACTTGGGAACAATGCAAATTAAATAAAGTATTTAGGGGCTGACCTAGTTAGAAAGCGCTCGTACTAGATGAATCTAAACCTACGAGCAAAAAGTAAAATAGGAACTCGACAACATGTTAGCCGCATGATTCATCATACCAATTGAATAATCGAATGGGTAAGTCGAATGATTATATGAATAAAGAAATATGGGTTCATAATAATATTTTTGGCCTACTATGCCCTAGAAAGTTTTGAAGGTGTAGAAGGTACGGAGATATATACTTTCCCATATGGGTTCTCTGGCTATCATTAGGTCAAAATTGTGAAATAAGATATAGAGAAGATAAATTTTGTGACCAAATAGGGATCATACTCCTATACTGATCATGTTGTTCGTTCTTAAAATTTACCCCGATCTTCTTGCACATTTTGTAATCGCATTTAAGGATTTCATACTATTATTTCTTCAAGTATACCTAAACAATCGGATAGTCTATGGATCGGTAAGGTATCATTGTGATAACTTGAGATTGATGTTTCACCACCCTTAAATTTGAAGAACTATGTTTTCGCCACACCTTTCAATACCTTGTTAAGACACATTATATGTAAATATGGATTATTGGTGCACCTAGCCAAGATTGCAATAATAGTAAATCTCGCACCACCATGAACGCAGAGAGAGGTTCATGCCTTTTTGTGACATTATGGGTAATATCAAAAGTTCATTAAAGACTTTATAAAAATTGCGATGCCATTGGAAAATCTAATACAAAATAATAGGATAATTTGAGTGGGGTTTAGATCAAGTAGCATGTTTTTTTACCAGCTAAAGGTGAAATTAACCCATACACCTATTTTATAATTCCCATATTGGAGCACACTATTTCATGTACACATAGACACCTTAGGAATTGTTGTTGGAGAAATATTGGCACAACTAGGTGAAGGAACTCTAAATCATCTAATCTATTTTTCAAGTTAGAAATTTATGCACACAAAAAGAAATTATACTACCGCAGAATGTGAGGGAATATCAATGATTTATGGGCTTACAAAAATTACACTATCTTTTTACGACCACATTTGTGTTCTTTATTAATCACATGACTCTTAAACAGCTGGTGAACAAAGTAATATTGCATGGGAGGATTTTCCTATGGATTATACTATTTCAATAATTCTAGTTTTCGGTGTTGGTGAAACCAGGAAAAATAATGACGGACATATTTATTTTTCATGTATCAATAACGGTAAAGAACAAAACCCCATAGAAGATGACATGAAATATGCCCGAATGTTCCAAATACAAATTACTCCTAATGAACCGGCATATGTAAAGTATTCTCTACTCTATGGATTTGCATCGAATAACTATACACTTGGTCAAAGGAAGCAACTAGCTGTTAAAGTTGTGTCATATTAGTCAATTGCAAGAAAACTCTATAAAATGAGGCGTGATGAGATTTTGCGGCAATGTTTTTAAAATATGAAATTATCAATGCTCTTTTGAATCACATGAAGGTATTGCAAGGGCACTACACCAGAGACGCAATCACGTGGAAAATTCTTAATGTTAGTCTTTGGTGGAAAAGTTTGTTTGAATATTCTAAGGTACACACCAGAGCATGAAACCAATGCCAACGAGTCGACAAACCAAATAATCATGATGAAATGCTCCTAATGCCAGTGATCGCATAGGAACCATACGAAAAATGGGAGATTGGATTTTTGGAACTATAGACAAAAAATCATGCACATATTACTATTTTACTATGTTTTTAGTATGTTGTTTATATGCATGATTCTTAAGTAAGAAAAGTATTCACTGGTGACACAATCCTTTTTCCATCCACTTCTTTTGATTGTTCTATTGTCTTGCACTCTCACACATCTGTCACTTTTGTACCGAGTTCAAGTTAGGTTATAGGGATCCCCGTCTATCTGTCTTTTCACGTCTCTGTTTTCATTTATCGTAGGAAACTAGGGCCAATCTTGGACACTAGCGCCCAAGCACTCCTGTCCATTTTGGGTGTTTCTTTCCTCTTTGTTCTTGTTGCACTTTTTGATATTTTTGGTCGGCCTTTTTAGTTTTCTAATCCTTATCTCGATCTCATAGTCTTCCTTTTGTGTCACTAGTGTCAAAATTCAAACAAGAGATTCATATATATACACAACATACACTCTATTATTCTGGTGGGCAATTCTAAAGGGCAATCACATCTACATACTATTCCTACCACCAAAGGGACTTCTTTTTTGGGTTTCATACACTACATAGGAAGGGGAAGTGTTGAAATCCATATCACACATTTACATCAAAGCTAGCTATATCCCGCTATCTTGGCATCATTAGCGTGAGGGAAACCTAAGGACACTATTTCACACACAAGCACAAAGAACTAAATAGAATCTAGAATGTAATGTAGTGTAATACCCCACAAATACAATCAAGAATATTACCAGATCGTCGTCTTCAACCGATCTTGACACCAATCGGAAGAGGAACAAGTGTCCTCAATAAAGGTTAAGAAAACAAGATAAAGGAATTGATATGGTTATTAAGGACTGATGTTAATTTTGGGACCTTTGAATTATTGAAAACTGAGAGTGTGGTTTTCAAGTAAACCCTATTGGGGTGTCGGAGATTATTGACCAGCTAATTAATGACCGTAAAATGGTAGAACCAAACCCTCTATGTAAGATCATTGATAACTTGAAAGGGGTCATAGATCTTAAGGGACTTGCCAACATAAGTAAAATTATATAATGTAACTCCAGGGACTTCGGGAGTTATGAGGGCATTTAAATAATAATTTTTAAGGACATGCATGTTTTATAACCATGGTCTTATACTATATTATACTTCATTCTCTTCAAAGGTTATTTGGCCTATGTTATGGAAAGTAATTAAGGGAATGATATTTAGCAAATTTCGTGGTAAAGGTAAAAGAGGTTTTAAATGTAGAAATCCCGCCAATTTTGGAGGGTAAGATGGAGGGCGGTGGTAGTTGGATAAGCCACTGGTGTGGTACTCCCGCATTGAATACCATTAAATTATGCATTTAATATTACGAAAATCCGTAAAGCTCCCTAAGGAAGCAAATTGCATGCAACTCTTCATTTGGTTTTGTTGGTAAAATTGGGAAAAGCTCCACTTCTGGTAGCTGTGCATGTTGATCAATCTATGAGTTCTTGTAGCTATTTTCAGAAGAGGAAGTTCATTTTTGTGGGAAGATTTATAAGATGGGGGACGTCGTTGTTTGGCTTGGAAGGAGAGATCGAATTTTTGGCTGGTTCGAGTGGATAGTTTTGAATCCATAACTCTCTGTCACTGAAACACTTGTTGGAGGTGGACTTCGAAGGGTTTAAGAATCAAATTCTCAGCAAGAATGGTTCTTCATCCCCTTTATCTTTCTATTTCATTAGATGTTAGAGCGCATACATATTTGCAATTTTACTGAGCTAAGGATAAGTGGGTATGTGATGGTTGGAAGTTGTTGTTTTTATACTCTGTTGTTCTGCGAAAAGAATTGGTAAAATGGTATGACTGTTGAGCCTGAGTATGTAATATTTTATCTTTAATACTACTCAATCGTGTTTACTTATTAAAGACTTGGAATGAACGATTTTGTTGCATTTTGTCAAAGAGTTTGACACAGATAATAATGGGTTTTTGTGAAAATATTTTAATATTATGCAAAAACGAATTCAGGTGCATGGGTTTTCTTCTACCTGACCGAAATCTTGATATATGGATTTGGAAAATAAAATGATTCCAGCTACTGGTGTTTATTCCTTTCACGATTGGTCTATGTGTATCTTTTGTAAAAACTGAGATGTATTGGGCATACACCGAGGACGACTTGGTGATTATATCTGATACTTAGGTTATTATAGTTCTCTTTTTGTTCCATCGATTGATGATAAAGGAAAAGGCTTTTCGTTGAGATTTGGGATTTTCTAATTTACCCAACTTAGCAATTACTTTTGAGAGGTTTGCAAGAAAGCACTTCCTTGTCGCTCCCTCTCTATAGGTAATTATGGGTGTAAATCTCTCTGTTATTGCTCAGTATGAGCTATGTCTTTTTGAATTGGTAATGCTTCATGATAACCTTGGTGGATTTATTGAACCTTGTAGCTCATAGAGAGGTTATAGGGAAATAGTTGAGATTACTCTTGGTTTTGTTAAAAGGGTAGTGACAGTGGCTGAGTTGCAGAATGTATCTTTCGTTGCCACCATTTAGCCTCGTGTAGGTTATAATCTCAACATGAATGTTCCTTTTCGTGGGTTTTTGGAAACTACCACTAGTTGATGTAGTAGAATGTTGATTATGTCGAGCTTTCAGCTCAATCTAACTTTAAGAACTTAATTGTTTGTTATCTTCTTAAATGGTTGTCTAGACCAGTTTGAATTGATGTTGTTGAATAGCAAATGTGTTTGGGGTTTAGGATTCAAAGGACTAAGCCTAACTTATCTTATACCGGGTATGGAAAACCATTCCTTCTTCCTTCAGGAAGTTATTCGGTTCAGATCTTTTATATAATTCTGTAACCAGCTATAAACTGGAGAAAAGCTCGGTTGGAGCTTGGGTCCTGAAGGATAAATGATTGAAAAAAATGATTGACTTATTTATCTTTGTAAGAAATACTGAAAAGTCTTATTTGAAGTCAAGGGGGCCTCGATTGGTTGACATCTCGGACATGTGTCTTAAGTATTGTGGCTCCATTTATATGGTGCAATGGTGGAACTAAAACTTATTTTGTTCCCATTCCTTAAATCAGATCTTTACTATAGATTCTAATATTCATACTATGTGGAGTGTATGTAACTGATTGAATCTTTGTAGATCGATAAAAACAAGTATAACATACCCCCATTATTGAGGGGTAGTATGCATTAGTCATTAAGACAAACTCGGGAAATTTAGACTTCTATTCATAAGTTCAATCAAGCTTCGGTAGTGGCTTTGTTTTTGGAACTCTTACTACAGCGGGATGTTGTAGGATATAATGGGAGGTAAAGTGTTGTATTAAGGAATACACAAGTCTATATAGTTGTGAAATGAAGTCTATATTTCCTGTTTTGTCGGATTCTTACTTTGCAACGAATTATAGTAAGTTTTAATTCGAGGTTTTGTGTTGTAATAAAGAACACACAAGACTATCCAATTGAGAAATGAGTTTTATATTTAATTCCTATAAGTTATTACGAGATATAACTTGAGATATATAATTCTCTTTCCTTATTAGGATATTAACGATTATCACAGGGTATGTTGTTCACGAAGTTATGACGCATAAACTTCATGGAATTTAAGTGATAAGATTACGGTGTCTAGGCCTGAATTGTTTGATGAGAAAATTTAGTACAGCTGAAACCGGTTGGGTTTAGGTACGTAGAAGGGATAACCTTGCGTGCTCAAGGTTATTACTTGTTGAGTTACAAGAGCAACAACAATAGTTGTAGCAACTTCTGACTATGAATAGGATGATATAAATTCATACTGTGATAGATAGTATTTGATACTTCTATTTAATCTCTATGGACTACAATTGTATTTACTATAATATGTAGTGTTGCTTAGCTGATGGTCATTCTTGGGTGTTAATTTAATTATGTGAAGTGCTGATGAGACTCTGTCAATGAGGGATACTGAAGAAGTAATAAGAGTTGTATTTAATGTATGCAATTTAAATTATTAGAGTATGATGTTGTTGCATTACCCTATTAAATTTACAAGAATGAGATTATTATTGCAGTATATATTCATTCTAACAATTAATGACATAAATTGATAAATGGGATAATGGACTTTTCTTGCCGGTTGATTCGAATCGAACTGACCTTGCCTAACCATTGCAGGAAAATGATCGAAGACAACAGGGTAAAGTAAAGAAATGCTTCGCTATCTAACTGGACCATATGATTACTTTTAAAGGATAAAGTTATAGTCAAATTGTTGAATTGGAATATTCTTATTTATGTCAAAAAGTTATTTGTTGTCATCGAAGTAAGGGTTTTCTTGTGAAAATATTCTCGAGTACATTTATGATATATTGTGACATGGTAAAGATTCCATGTATTGATCAATAAATACTTGATTCATATTGATTGAAAGAATGTTGATGCATCTCTGCAATCCCTGTTACAACTTCTACTATGTTGTGGTAGTGTTGGTAAAGATATGGCTTTATGCTTTTGTTATTTTTATGAAAATTGGATCAATGGACAATCGCAACGGAGGGCTGTTCTAACTCCCTGTTTCTGATATATAATAATTATCTTTTGGTCTAGATGAACCTAGTAATTTCAATGGTTGAACTAGGAAGTTACAATTTAGTATTGTAATTGCTAGGTAATGGGATACATTAAAGGAGCATTGTTGAAGTATTCTTTTAATCTAAATCGATTAACTTATGGGAAACTAATTATATTGTTACTAAGTTAGTTATATTGTTGGTAAGAGGATGTGGTTCCTCGCAAGTCCAGCTAATACACTAATGCTTGATAGATGAGAAATCATCCAGAAATGAATCTTGATGTATATGCGTACCTATGATTTGGAAGCTTCTTCTAGTATAGTTTGAGTAACCATACTAGAGGCAAGTAATGTGGCGTAACTTCTGAATGATAAGATAAAGTTTATCTTATAAGGGTTAAGTCTTTGAAACTTAAGTGATGTTCCTTTTTGGCAACACACAATCCTCTAAAGGAAGTAAGCTAAGATACTATGTAAAATTATTACAATTCTTGTAACATGACGAGAAGCTCAAAATAATACTACAAGGTGAAATACTAAATGAGATCAGATCACAGATGTTCTTGGTGCTTAAGCGAATTGTATACCCATAAATTGGGAAATAAAGTATAAGAACTATCATTGTTTGAATTATATGATGTGATGAGAATAATGGGATAAAGTTGGTAAAGAACTTTATGGGAGACTAAACTCCTGAACACCAAACTCATATGAAACCTTGGGTATGATGCTTAATGCAAATAATGAATTTGTTGTTGGGAATGTACAGATTGTGTTCACCTTGAATACTTACTATTAGATCCATGGTGAAATTCTGATATTTGTGTTCCTAAAATTAATGGGTTGAAATCAACCAAAACAAAGATATGATGGTGTAGTCATAAAAAAGGATAACGACGTTCTGATTGCTGGAATGCATAGAATGTACCTTGAATGCCAAGGAAATTGTTATAAGATTCAAGAAAATGAATAAATTGCTAAGGTGATAGTAACCATGCAAATAAACCTAGGTCGGGTTTGGGAATTGTAGTAAAAGTCCTCAAGAGAATTGGGATTACTACTGAAACAAGAATCTTAGAATGAATAAGATTCATTTTTAGATAAGTTAGACCTGGCTAATATAACTGCTAAAGTAAAACTGGATAACATGATTCTAATTCATAGTATAAGTGTTATTGAAGGGAGTATAAAGGGTATGAATCCATATGCCCTAATGAGGAATGATTATGTGGTTTGCATGATTTCTTATAGGAGTGAGAATAACATTAATGGTTATTACCCCAACCCCTTGTTAATGCGAGACATTATTTGATTCGGTAGAAATTGAATCATTAATAAACAAGTATGATTGGGAATTTAGGTCTAAAGATTGATCTATCTTATATCTGAATCAGATAGGAAGAAATGAGTATTTTTGGAACTACATTTAACCTATCGTGAAACTCGGGACATGAATCTAAATACTCTTCACTAAGTAATGAAGACATGGGAACTAGAATAATCTGTCATGTTAATTTATTAAGATACCATGTTTCATTTTAGGACTCTTGACAGGTTGACTCACTACCGCTATTACGTGGTCGTATCCGTTTAATGACAGTCATCATTATTTGAATACTACCACACAACAATTGTACTGAGTTCCCTTTTCTAGACCTTAAAACGTGGCGTGGTGTTGCTTAAGTACAAGCTTGTTATAGTTACAAGGGAGATAAAACCCCACGGGTTGGTACCCCAATGCCAACATATGATGGCTACGGGAAGGAAAGTAGTCTAGAAATGATGAGAATCATTACAAAGACACTTGCTTTCCCATAGGCATCATAGGGTGACATCGAGGTACAACTTCGTGTAGGTTAGTCTAGGATTGTACCTTGTATAAAACTTGTAGTTGTTTACAGACATCATTGACTGTAAATCCTTATAACTGAAAAAGTGATTAAGGTGAAACGACAATTTCCTAATGACGAGTGTGCCATCATGGAATTGAGCATGGTATACATGACTCAGAAACCTTGCGCAAGGTAGTGTAACTACTGATTATACTGTCAAGATTTCACCATTATCTAAGTTGTGAGATGCCTGTGGATTTCATAGGTGGAACCAGGTAGACACTTAGGGGTTATCACTTATATATCATATCTGTGGAAGGAGAACCAAAGGGATACATTTTATGTATGGCTCGTAAGAGCATTGAGGGAGAACTAGTAAGTTTAGTATTCTCTCATACAGCTGCACATGGTTCATGATAGTTATCGGAAATGGATTATATTAAGACTTATGTTGGATTTAAATATATGGGTATTTAAATCAGCTACATAAGGTAAGATAAAAAAATTCCCTAAGATTGAAGTGACAAAATTGGATTTTACATGCAGCGCTCGGTCATAATTTCACTCTTTAGGTGACCACCAAGGTCAGTTCGACTTCAAATATTACATATTTCATTCCAATTTGATGTGTTTGTGAGTTTTTATAGGTAGTTAAGGTTTGTTTTGTAGGTTACATGTACCCTCGATGATTAAAGAGTGAATAACAAGTGATCAACAATGAATAAGTGTGAAACCCTAGCTATAGACATAAAACAAAGCACTTTGGGTATTATTTAGTCCCGGTCTCATACTACTATTCATATGGTTTTTGAGTGAATAAAGTACTAATTAACCCATGTCCTTTTGTCATTTTACTTTACTTGTTGTCCTCACTACCGACCTCCCGCATATACTCACCAAGTCAGTTTTGTTATTTAATTTTGTTTTATCTCTGATGGGGCACCCTACCCAAGATCTTGGTGTGCTCAGTACCCTGGTCCCATTAGGGGTACCCTGATCCTTTTTACACTTTCCCCTCACTTTGGGGCACTTTCTAGCCATTTGAGCTTTCCACATTTTTAGTGGTCGACCTTTTCGGGTTTAATTACAAAATTATACCAAGAGAACCATAGAAATATAAAGTTATGAGACCATAATGAGGGACCAAGAACTAGGCACTACTATCATCACCTAAGGTTTCATCCATCAAATGTTCCATTTACATCCATCTAGCTCCATCACAAGGGACAAGTCGATTCATTTGCATTACACTGCATAGGAGGGAATTTTATTCTATTCTATCCACCATTTTATTACATTTCTACATCTAGTTATTTATCGCTACTTTCACAAAGTGCGACTAGCACAAGAGCACCTATGACATGATATTAACACACACACCAAGAACTACATAGGGTATGAGATTTAATGCAACGCTCAGTTAGTAATTCTACCATTATGGTCATTGAGGATGATCTAAACCCTTCGTATGCATCTTTATTTTTTAGGGGTTTGATGATTGGTTTGGGGTTTTACAGGTCTTTCCTTCATTTCTAATTTACAAGCAACATCTAACACATTTTAGTGACATACACATGACAGAAGTGAAGGTATGGATTTATTCAAAAACACCTCGAGAGGAGGTTTTAGAGCTTTTCACAAACCAAGGCACCGTGTCTTAGACCAGAGTGCCACATCCTTCTCCGAGGCACCCTACCCAACCTATTTTCCCATATATGTTCTTTCTAGAGCTTCTATGTGATCATTCCTGCATTTTGTTTATCTATTTTTATCTGCGACACATTCCTGACATATCTATGAATCAACTAAGCTCTTCCTAACCCTCTTTGTTCATTAGGGTTTCACATTTCTATTTTCTTAGTGGCTTGGGTTACTTTCTTTATTTACTTAGCTTTTATTTATTGTTGTGCATAATATTATATTAACTTAGAACCTTCACATTTTAGTTAATCATTTTGGTGAACCTATACTCCATCTTCACGCTTATAGGATCCTCATTCTTTGTCATCTTTAAGTATATTCATCATGAATATCTCAATCAATGATTACTTTCTTGAAAATTTTGATTTACTGTAAAAGATTCCAACATCTTCTTGCTACTACTCGCATTTGTGTTGATATGCATCCTAACTCAGTATATCAAACTTTTGTAGATGCATTTTCTCAACACATAGCATTCACATCTAATCCTCCCATTGATGTTCACACTTTTGACAATGACCCACATTTGCATATCATGTGTCGTATTTATAATGTAGGTCTTTAATTGATAATGGATCTAAACTCAACTTATGTCCCATGTCATTCCTTGAGAATCTAGGTCTTTATGCTCATGATGTTAGTCCATATTTTCTTTCACTGCATGTATATGATGGTTTTTTTCATCCATGTGTTGGTCATATTACATTACCTATCACTGTAGGACCAAAAATTGTCAACACTGTGTTTTTTGTTATTGACTTCCCAATCTCTTACAATTATTTTCTTGGTAGGCCATGACTTCATGTCATGCAAGTTGTCACTTCTACTATACATCATTGTGTTAAATTCCTCCATGAAGGCATCGAATATATTATTTTTCGTGACCGCAATCCATTCCAATATTGTGACGCGCTCCTAATACTAGTCTTCATATTCCACGTATTGACACTACAGATGATCCTCAACCTATGGATGAACCACCTCACTTGCCACCACTTGAAGGTGTCATTTTTGTGATAGATGCAGTCTCTTCTATGCCACCTACTACTACTATTGCTATGATTCTTTATCAGGGGCATGTCTAATCTATGGACGTCACTCTATCACCTACACCTTCACATGTACCACCTCCGCTAGCACGCCCACCATTTACTTGCACACTTTTCATGAATGATTCATATTGGGAACATATTCCATTTGATCCTACTTGTGATGACACCATTTTCTCACATGATGGTCTAGCTCGACTCGGTTTCACTTTTGAGGACCTCTATCCTCCTACTCATGCTCCTCATCTATATTATGGCTTCATCACTATTACTGTTACTTATGGCTTGTGTTTCTTCCATCTTACTGATTTATCTATCACGCATTCCTCGCTCTTCTCCACTCACATTAGGGAAATCATGGCTTGATTACATTGGGGAACTCTAGATCTTGATCATACAGACATATCTTTTCCCATGCCCTTTGGTCGTGTCTTTATTTGCAATAGTTCCTTTCTTGGCTATACGAAAAATCTCACTCGATGGTATGCACATGGTTGTCCACTTCCTCCTTTCACTGATGAGGAATATGCCATGGGTATGTATAATTTGCACCTTAATGGCTCATTAATGGATCAACCAAACATTATTTCTTATCAAGTAACCAATTCTTATCCATTTGACTACGACTCAGAAAGCGGCAACCTTCTTGATGAAATTACATGATTGCATTCTTTATCTTACAAGCTTTGGGGACATAGCATCCAACACAGCCCCCTCTCATATTAGCATCAATGCATCGCTCATATTTGCATTATCATTCATCAATCTCCTCACATATGCATATTCATCTATGCTTTAACGTCATCATTACCCGATGACACACTCTAGTGCTTTGGTTCACAGTTGACTGTTAAGGGCTACATACTACACATGAACCCCACACACTACACAATAGATGGAGACCTTATTAATGAAGATCATATTAATGAGATGGTGCTTGATCCTCCCAAGGATTATTCCATTCAATACGAAAACCTTCTCAATAAGGAATATATAAACAACAAAATTCTTGTATCTTTCAAGGATGACTCCGCTCAAAGAAAGATTACTTTCATGATGAATTCAGATTTTGAGGCTCAAAATGACCAAGATGGAGAGGGTGATGTTTTTCATTTTTCATATCTGACCTCACATCCATTTTTATTTTAAAAGGATTAAAAACTATGCACATCACATAATAGTAATCAACGGGTCAAGATTGAGTCGGTGTGTGTGAAAGAAGACAACTTAGAACAACTGGTAAACATGGAACATCAACCCCTAAAACATCTAATAAGAATAATCTCATGGAAGTAGTGGTCATAAATCATATGAAAAATGAATAAAAATTCATATCAAATATCATAGGCCTCAGTATGAAGACAAAAAGACTAGTCGATCAAGACTCATTCTCGTAGTAGTGAAGGAAAATCAGTAATTGAAATGAACTTGGGAATAAAGTAGAAGAAGGAATTAGAGTTTCAAAGAAACAAAGGCAATGAACTAAACCTTTATTATAAGAAAAATCATGCAAAATTTCTCAAGAAATTGAGAAAGGGATCATATTTCAATGATCATATCAATGGATTTGTGGAAGAAAGGCATTCGGTGATACCCATATACAAGTAAGCACTCAATAAGAATTGGTGCTACACTAAAAAAAGGTTGTCCCCCATATGTAATATAGGTAATTTCAAATATTTTTTCATGGTTTCCCTTTTGTTTTGTGTTTTCCTTTTGGTATTGTGTTTACTTTCCTTGTCATGTGTTGGTTGTGTTCGTTTCTTGGTTGTGTTTGTAGCTTTTCTTGTTGTTTGGTGTAATGACTCTATAACCCAATGAACAAAGCACTGGTCTGCTACCCCATGAGATACCTAAGGTTCACTATTTCCCCTTACAGTCTAATCTCCCTAAGATAGATCCATTTGTTTTCATGCAAAATGTGCAACATAAAAAATGGAACTTTTCAACATGACAACTAAGCCCATAATTGAAAATTATGTTTCCCAGTTACTATGCTTCCTTCCTCAAACCAGCCTACCCTCATTCCTACCCTCACCAAGGCTCATATGAAATTGATTAAAAGGTTATTTAGTGTGTTTTAGTTTGCATGGAAGAGTGCATAATGCGGTTGATGAATCATTCAGTTTTGATGAAAGACAACTTTCTTTGGAGGCCTAAAAGGCCATTTTTTCCATTCTGTAGCTAGTTGAACACCCCGAATCGTTTAGGTAAAATATAAATCATCCGAGGATTATGTTAGAGAACATTGAAGGTTTCTAAGGCAACTTCGGAAATTTTAGAAAGGAAAAAATTTGATTTAGGGATAATTTGTTCAACACCAAGTCATTCTAGGTGTAGGGAAAGAAAGCTAAAATGGTGAAAGTTGCCTTCTCTAGATGATTATGGGAGATTGAGAAGGATTTAAGAAGAAAAAAATAGGCATCAGAAATCTCTTAGAATCCTCTACAAGTTGGAAACATCAAATTTTCTCCAAGGCTCAAATATTTCCTAAGGTATTTCAAAACTCTACATTGGCCCCTCTTAGTTCAAAATGAAATAGCCCCTAAATTTGGAAATTCGGGAAGAATTTACTTTCTATAATGGTTTTAATGATCTTAAAACTTTATTTGGATTCAAAATCATATAATATTTGACACCAAAACATTTTTCTAAGCTCTAGAGGTGAAAACATTGGTTCGGGTATCCCTAATTTGGACATATAAAGCAAAATATGCTTTCCTAATTTGACTAAGTCACACTTTGGACACTTATGTGTCCCCTATATCAGCTATAAGACAAGGGGGATCTGTTGGGGTTAGCACACTAGTTGTATAGACAATATATCAGATCTAAGCATACATGCAAATAAAAGTGGATATTCTACCAGAAGAAATATACAAAACAAGAGACATAAATCAACACCATATTTAACATGGTTCACCCAGTGTGGGCTATGTCCACCAAGAAACAAGCTAATCTATTATCCAAAGCTTTGACAAGATATACAATGAAGATTTACAATCTTCCACACCTCTCAGATGTACAAGTACTTTCTTTCTATCAAGCTTTTACTTCATCACCAAGAATTCTCTCTCTCACCAACTTTTTCAAGTTCTTTCTAATTCTTGTTAATCATCTCACTTCTAAACCCTAGATTTTATGCTTTTATAGTCATTTATAGACTTAGGGCACTTAGCCATGCAATTACAATCAATAAATATACTTTAATGCTAAAAATAGATCAAATTCCCGAGAGTTAATTAAAACATCCTCGCACATGTAACCGACCACGGTTAGCCCTAACCACTGGCGGTTCCTCCCTTGCCTAACCAATGCCGGTTATACTGACTGATGCTGGTTTCTCCCTAACCAATGATGGTTACTGTATTTTCCAACAAGTTTCCATTACATGCTAAACTGAAGCAATTGTGCTCCACAACTCAACAATCTCCCACTTGGAGATTAATTACTCGCCCCATACTTATACAACATCATTCTTGGATTCTTCCTTAGCTTTGTTTCTTCCTCTTCAAGTCTCAAAATCAAAGACCAAGCGAAGTGGAGTGTAGCTCCAAATTCTCTTTTTGCTAATGGCTTCGTTAGCATATCCGCAGTGGTTCTTACTCGTATGAATCTTTTCTCGATTTAACCTGTCCATTCTCCAATACCTGTCATATGAAGTGATACCTCAAATAAATGTGTTTTTTTCTCGAATGCAATGATGAGTTCTTTGCCAAATGAATTGCACTCTTATCTGTCCGAACAATTTACAATCACCTTGCTCCTTTCCCAACTCTTCCATGAACCTACTCATCCATATCATCTCCTTACTAGCCCGTATAGCTACAACATACTCTATCTCTATAGTAGACAAAGCCACAACCTTCTCGTAATCTTGAAATCCAGCTAATCTGTCATTCCACCTACATGTAAAAATATATCCAGTAGTGCTCCTCCTAACATCTAGATCTCCAATCATATCCGAATCAACATAGCCATGTAATGAAATATTCGAACCTATATAGCATAAATGCATGCTAGATGTCCCTTTCAAATACCTAAGTATCCATTGGACTACTTTCCAATTCTCTTTACTTAGATTAGCCATATATCTACTCGCAACTCCCACTTTCTATATAATTTATAGTCCTGGTATAAACCATAGCATACATGAAACTTCCAATCGCTGAAGCATATGGCACTCGTGTCATGTATTTGACCTTCTCATGTGATGAAGTACACCGATATTTTCTTAATTTGAAGTGTCCAACATAGGTGTACTAACAGGTTTTGCATTCTCGCATGTTGAACCTTTCTAACACCTTGTAGATATAATCCTCCTGAGACAAATACAATTTCTTGTTTTTCATGTCTCTATGTATTTGCATGCCAAGGATTCTTTTTGCAGCTCCTAAATCCTTCATAGAAAATGTGTGAGCTAGATTTCTCTTAAGCTCACCAATGTCCTACATACTAGATCCTATAATAAGCATATCATCCACATACAATAACAAAATAATATAGCTCTCATTTTCAAGCTTCTTGAAATAAACACAATGGTCATATTCACATCTCCACTAACCATACTCATGCATAAAACTATCAAACCTCATGTACCATTGCCTTGGAGCTTGCTTGAGCCCATATAGGCTCTTTTTCAACTCCGCACACTAGTTTCTACTTACCCTTGACTTCATACCCAAGCGGTTGTTGCATATAAATCTCTTCATCCAAATCACCATGAAGGAAAGTCATATTCACATCTAGTTGCTCTAAATGCAAATCTTATACTGTAACTAAACTCAATACAAGACTAATAGAAGTCATCTTAATAACAGAGAAAATATTTCACTAAATTCAATACACCTTTCAGTAATCCAATTAGTAAGAATTATGGCTTGTCAAACTATCCTCAAAGGTACAAATTATTAATTTTAAAGTATTAAGAAGCATACAGAGTAGTCTAGAGAAGATGTAAGTAAAGGTACTTTATCCCCATTCTTGAGCCCAATATTTTTCACCTTGACGTTTATGATTCATTTTTGATATGACAAAAGTTTAGTTGATATGTATATGACAAATAATTGCATGCCATGAGATACCTGCATATTGATGAAATTATAACAAATGGACATGTTATCACAACAAGACCCTCATCCATCTATATATGAAATTCCTTAATCTATAGTTCATATGGAAGAGGTTCATGGTTCTGGCATACACTCAAACAATGGGTATTCAAGTCTGCCATTTTCTCAAATGGAAACAAAGAGGTTCCTTTTCAACCATGTTATCTATTCCTATGAAGATGGTTGTAGCAATTAACACTTTGTAGTTAATACCTTATGTTTAATTTCATATGTAACAAGAAGGGGTGGTATTAACTTCAATCCATAATACAACATTTATGTTGAAACTTGTCAAATATGTTTATGCAACCACTAGTGAGCAGATATCTCTAGGAATATAGCATTAGGCATTAAGAGCATCCCCACATAACTTATTGTTTGAGCTCTCGAGTATATCATGTCTCATTAGCCACTAGGAGCACTACCACATAACATATTGCCCAAGCTCCAAGGATATGAAGTCTCATTAGCCCCTAGGAGCCCCGTAATATAACTTATTATCCGGGCTCACCAAATTGACTTACTAGCCACTAGGAGCCTACATAATTTGGTTGGCCCCTTCTCCAATTTATTTTGAGTAAGGGATGATGACCAAGTATACTTCTCCTCAAAAATAGGTATATATATTTTGTATCCAAAATATTAACATCCATCAATCCAATTTATTCTAGTTGCAGGCTTAGAAGAGGACATTCCCTTTTGACAAACAATTCTTGTCAAGTTCTTGTCAATGTACAAATGTTCTTTTACCTTACATAAACTCAATGTATGAGGAAAAACCAACAAGTGACTGGAAAAACTTGTTTTAGAGCATATAGAACTATGTAAAAGTCTAGATTGCTCTTAATTAATTACCAAAGAAAATTTGTTGCTCTGAAGCCTCAAAAGACTAAATGCCTATATGCACAAGTTCAATGCAAACCAAAAATATAGGGGAACATTAATTTTGAAGAAAATGAAAATACAAATAAAGAATACATTCATCGTATTTACTTATGGCTAACAACCTTTGCCACATAATTATCATATTTCTATTTCTTATTTCCACCTAAAAATAATCTTAATTATCGGGACAACAATTGTATGTCAATTTGACCTACAGAGAAGAAGAAGCAAAGCCAAAACTATTCTATTCAATTTAATATCCAAAAGTAAATAAATTCTAAGCATATTCGCTCATGTCAATCGTTGATTCTCTACCATATGGTGCCCATCCACCTTCGTTATTCTTAGAAAAATGCATGTAGTACAATTCACTCAAAATCAAGGTGAACACTATAAAAGTTGCACCTACAAAAATACCCCCTTTCGTTATGTTTCACAAGACATATTAGTTACATTAGTGAAACCCATTTATTTGGTATGATATGCATTTCTAGCTACTCCACCAACAAAGCAAGCTTCTTCAATTACAAATGTCAACCTACAAATAATAAGGTAAGAGTTAGTTTAAAACATAGCAGTTGTACATGTGACCATTTTAATATAAACAAAGCACATTAGACCTTATCATTAGCAAGTTCGCTGTATTATCAACCATTTCACAAAAGGATCTATTAGTCATTTATGTTTAGAAAGAATAAATTTGACTAAAAATCTGTAAATTTTCTCCTCTCTGCAATATGGATTTCACAAGTTTAACAATTAGAGTACTTAAGGTGATCTATTTGGAGATATAGGATCTTCTCAACAATGTTATAAGAGCTTCATGCATAAGTATCATAACTGAATGTACATCAATTATCTTTATGTAGAAGTAATCTTACCAATTTGCAATGAACAAAAAATAGACCATGTGCGAGATCCTCCCAGCCTGAGAGACCTTCCACAACACAGACATCATGTGACCCCCATTATTAGCTCATGGATGGGAAGGAGAAAAAGAAATGTTCCCAATCCATAACCAAGGTAAGAGTTATTTTAAAACATAGCAGTTATACATGCGACCATTTTAATATAAATAAAACACATAAATTGAGAAATTTCATTATATGGTTATGTTTTAGCCCTTATCATTAGCAAGTTCTACCTGTGTTATTGACCATTTCACAAAAGGATCTATTAGTCATTTATGTTTAGAATAAATTGGAAAACACAATTATGATGATCGGTTTGTGAATGGACATATAAAAATGGTCTCCTCATTATGTTGTTGCAACTAAAGATATATGGAATACTTTATTACAAACACTTTTAGGTTTATACAATTTCCAATTGTCAATCCAATCCAAATAAAACTTTAAGATCCTTTAATACGAATGTTTAGGTAGGGCTTAATTCATACCATTTCTAAAGTATTGTGCTTAACAATTCTATAGGCCACAGAATATAAATTATCTACACATTTATATTTTAAGGTGATCCTATTTTAAGGTTTGTTAGGCTCATTCCGTAAATGCTAGCTTATCGAGGTGTCGGATTTCAAATATCAGTTGCATAGAAGTTCTCAAGAAGGATGCATGGATTGGTGGGAGGAGGTTGATGTCGTGGGTGACTCAGGGATTAAACGTAATTGCAGGACAAATCACCACTGTGTACTCTGCAAAAGAGTTTTCTCTGAACCATTGGGACATGTATCAAGGATTTGTCCTACCACTGCTTCATGGACTCACATATCATGTAAAATCTTTTAACATTTTATCCTTGCATTGTCATTTGTATTCGATCAAATCAATGTATTTCAATCCTACTATTTTTTGGGTTATCTCTGGATGTATTCCACTTGTTGGTGAATCCTTGATAATTTATGCCTCCATAGTTACTGAAATAGGTTTCAAATGCACAGGCCCTTGCATGACAATTCCATGAACCTAAAAATAAAATCCATTGATGCAGAATTGAGAAATCCTAAAAACGGTTTAGAAAACCTAACAATGAAAATCCTTAATCAAATATCTACAACACAATTGTCCACTGAAGTCTTGTCATGGTCCAATAGTCCCCTTCAAGATATATTTTTACAGTAGAAAATTGAAATTCCCTCCTCAAAGACACATAAAATTTTTCCAAATAAATATTATCCAAAGACTGTATTTTCCCCTAAAACTGGAACACAAAATACACAAATGAAACATAATCAGACAGAGTTAGTACAGATCACAAAAAAACTTCCTACAAGGAAAAAAACATAAATTATCATATCTAAGCTACCAAATATAAAATCCCCTTCAATGGGTATTTAGAAATAAGAAAAGAAAGCAAATATACCCACGAGAAAAATGAATATCAGGACTGTTGATAGAGGAAAACCAGATCTAGACTTTAACTACATTAAACCAGCTTCAAACTAGGATATTAAATTCAAACCCATTCTGTACTAACAGAACAAGATTCATCTAGTCAAGATAGAATAAAATGTTCTCTTGAAACTAAATTATAATAATCAATTTTCCTGATTTTTAAGTAATCTCAACCAAACTTAACAATGTGGGTATGACAAATATGAAAATATAAAAACAGGGAAGTTGCTTACAGTACTTCTCCTCTGCTCTTCTGCAATAGCAAGCCCAAAGGTAATGAAATCAATAACAAATACAAATATCATGAGAAATGTCAAACTCTCACCTTCACCTATATTAACAAATTCGGTTCGATTCAACTCAGCTTAGATCAGAACGGAACATATCAAATAAGAAAAAAAACCCGGCTTCACATCTTAAGAAATTCATCCCAAAACAGAGAAAAAATAGGCAACCAGATGACAAGCCACCTTAAACCCAACCAAATAAATTAATTTGGAATCAATCACAGGCTCTCCGAGCTCTCACATGTGGATTTCTCACCAATAATGCAGTCCATTTTCAATCATCAGCATCATCTTAATGGTTTCTGTCAGCAATCGATACAAGTCCCTTCCATTCATCCCTTCAATGGCATCTCTCATTGACTGCTCATCCGTAAAAGTTACAAATCCCAAACCTCAGGACCTTCCAGTCTCTTGGTCGTTCACAACCTGCAAAATATTGGAAACAAATAAAAAACTCTACATAAATACTTTAGAAGAGAGCATCTAGAAGACAACAAAAACATAAGAACAGACCTTGCAATCGAAGACTTGGCCAAAAGTCTTGAAATTTTATTTGAGGATCCTGTCGTTGGTATACCAGGAGAGCCCGCCAACAAAACAAAGGTATTCAATATCGACAGTAGCCATTATACACCTAAGAGCTAAAACCATAGGTCCAACAAAACAATAACTAAAGAGACAGCAGTAGCCAGTCTCAAATGTTTGCCTTTGAATCATCACTTGCTCCCCATTTAAATCCTAACTCTCTTCACACTTCTTAACCGATGGTTCCAATTTCACATGTTTCTTCTAACCCGAGGTAAGTTTAGGTTTCCATTAAAAACACAAAAAATGTCTAAACGCCTGTCAAATTAAAGCCCTTGACATGAACGTCCAGATGATCTTTCTCATTGGGGAAACACCTTTTAAAGTAAATATGTTTGTAAGGGGTGCATTATTGGTTAAAACTGACACCCGTTATCTTGTCAATTTTTTAGAGGGTAGTCATGGATAAACTAATTATCATTGAGAAATTTGAAGGACGATATTTCTACACATGGAAAAACCAGATGTAGTTGCACATGATAGAGAAGGATTTGTGGGATGTCGTCAAACCAAATGTGACAATACCAACGGATGAAATGAATCTCGCAAAGTGAATTATTAAGCATTAAAAGGCCGTATTGGATCACTTTGAGTAAGCTAAAAATTGGTTTAAAAGGATTCATTTTTTTTTGATCAAAAGTTTTCCCAGAGGAGGATGGAAACAATTTAGTAATTTAAAAGTCAAAACAAGTACAAAATGGTGAAGTTTCTTCCTTTTTTTTATTTTCTTCCCGCTTAATGAAGAATGATAGTGTGTATCTTCCCATTAATTTTTTCCCCAGCATCCATGGGTAGTAGTATGGGCATCTCGATTGGATGTGGTTTGGTCATGTTTCAAGATGACAAGTGAAGCCTCCATGCATCAAACATGTGGGCTCTCAATGTGGTTAGGGTGGGTCAAGGGGGTAGGGTCCAAGGGACACTTCAAATAAGCGCATATTTTCCACGTGTCCCAAGATCAAAATGAAGGTAAAACAAGCTAAAATCGGCTAAGTATGGAAGGCTCAGTGGATGGCTCCACGTGCCTCATCGGTGCAACTTCAAGAGTCAAAGCCAGGGGTAGTTCTCAAACTTGCACCAGTCCTCCACGTGTCTAGGTCCAAAAAGAGATAGATCGATCGTTGAAATTGACTAAGTATGAGCGGGTCGGTGGGAGCCTCCACGTGCCTCAATGGACGCATTTTAGAAGTGAAACCAAAGGGCCAATCTTCAAATGAGTGCCCACCACGTCAAGACCGCAGTGGAAGGAGATGCATGTCAAATGACACCATTTCAAGTGAAATCAAAGGGTGTTTCAAAGTGGAAACTCAAGTAGCGCTAGCTTGCCGCCACGTGGTTAAAGTCAATGGGAGACAGAGTTGGCCGTTGAAAAGTCCAAGACCGGTGGAAGGAGACACACGTCAGCTCGACGTAGTTTTAAGAGGTGTTTCCAAAATGGAAACTCAAATGAGCGCCAGCCCTCCACGTGTCTAGGGGTCAACATGGGTCAAGCAGAAATAGGCCCAATTTGGCTAAGTATAAAGGAACTGGTGGAGCTCTCCACGTGTCGGCCCCAGCACAACTTCAAAGGCAAAAATGCAAAAAAGGCACCCGTAGCCCACTCCAATCAATTCCTTCCATGTGGGTGGCCCAAATTTAAAGTTGTAAAAGTAAATCGAATGGCCCATATTTTAACTGGAAAAATAATGTAATGACCATATATTTGAACCTGGTTTTTCCGCCATTAACGTTTCTTTGTGAATCAAGAATTCAAAAGGGTGCGAATGGTTGGAATAATTTGTAACTATTTCTTGTTTGCTCGAGGAAGTTGTAATTATTTCTTGCTTTGCTCGAGGAAGTTGTAACCATCTCTTGTGAGCTATATCATGGGCTTTCAAAGCCATTGTAAGGGTTGGAATTTTGATATTCTGAAACTGTAATTTCGAATGGAAGAAATCAATACAAAGGTTTTCCCCTTTTCCTCTATTTTCTCTTTCCTTCTTGCTCTGGTCTGTGAATCATTTAATCCTTGCATGCTTAGAAACTTTGTGTTCTAGTTTATACAATCTCAAGAACTTTGAGTCTGTGGATTGTGCCCATTATAAATGTGAATGGTTCTACTCTATATCTCATTTTCTCAATACATATAAGGGTTTTCTCTGCCATCTCTTTTCCCTGAAAGTATTGTCTTCTTCTTCTACCTCCCTCCTCTCTTCAAGTCTTCTATCCTCATGTATTGATAACTTTCCATGCATAAAACACATTTCAAGATATTAGAAACCACCATTGAATGAAAGATTGTGTATTTGTACATAGGTTTTTCCCTGCTTTCAATAAGGGAACCTCTCCCATTAAAGAGGAGGGACTTGCTTGTCCCCTGACTGTGGTTTCATTCCAAGTGCAAATCTGAAACCCAATAGTTTTTGGTGACTCTACTGGGAATTTGTTCAACAAATTTCCTTTCTAAAAAGAACAACTAATTTGATCATTTCTTTGATCTGGTGACTCTAAGATACACTCGTGGTAGAAGGGCTCTTGGAATTGAAGATCCCCAATTTCAACTCTGGATCAACAAGGTTTTCAACTTCCTCCAACAAGAAGAAATAGAAGAGCTCATTCCACAAGCACACCTCTGTTATCAAGACAGAGCTTTAGTAGTAGCATTCCTCAAGCACAACTTAGCCCTAATCTTCATGCCCTAATTCTCTGGTGTGTCGGTTCCACTTCAAGAAATATTTCCAAGGATGGCAAGCACCTCGGCCTTGGGGACAAAGAGTTGGGCCTCTGGCTCTTCCTCAACCATTGCATGAGTTACCTAGGGGTAACAGAAGAATTTTCCCAAATTTAGAGGTGATGGAAAAGTACACCTGATGAACACATTGCAGCCTTCATTGTTGCATGTGGGGTCCTTGGAGTTGAACATGAGGATGTCTCTATTAGGTTATTTGTGGAGACCTTGCAAAGAAAATGTTGCAGATTGGTTTTACCATCTTCCTGCTGGGACCATCATCGATTGGACTACTATGAGGACTGAATTTGAGCAATGTTTCAAACTTGTTGAAGATGTGCATGCTTTGCTAGCTCAGATTTCTCAAATCAAGAAGGAGCCACATGAGCCTATGAGAGAATTTGTGGCCAAGTTCAACAAGTTGATTAACAAGATTCCAGTAAATACTAGGCTTGTTGATCGATTTAAGTGTTTCTTCTTGAATGCTCAATTTTTGGAAGTAAGCTATGCCCTGAGGAGAGAAAATCTTGCAACTTTGGATGTTGATCAGAGATTGGATGTTAGTGTGGAAGATGACTTGATCATGTCTAGCAAGCTGAAAAGGGAGTTTTTCAAATCCAAAGCATCTTCTTCTTCCTCTCCCTGAGAGGTAATGTAGATCAGTTGGTGCAAAATTTGGCTAATGACCTCATTTGCCATCAAGAAACAATTGGCTCAACATGCTCCATATCAAGATGTTCCAAGGAAGAACTTTCAGCCTAGGAACCACTTGCCCTCTTCTCAAACTAGGTTGGCCATTGAAGGTCCACCCCTCAAGGTGCCTATCAATGCTACTTGTGAGGTTCTTGAGCCTGATGATGAGGAAGAAAATGGGCTCTATGATGAACAAGAAGAGGAAGTGATGAAGAACTGGAGGAGCCTGGTGGTTCTCGAGTTCATTTCCTCACCACTGAAGGTGTGGATGATGAAGATGATTATGATGATGTAGTGGTTGAGATGAACAAGTGAGTCATATGTTGTTATGACCAGAGTAGACCAACAAAAAGGAAAAAGTGGTGCAACTTGCAAAAATATCCAAGGAGTCCCCCATCACCATCCCGGTGATTGCAAGAAGAGGAGCTCCTATTCCTACTACTTCCACCCAAAAGGTAAGCTCTGCTAGTCCTTCTCCTCTACTTCTGCTTCTGAGAATTCTTGTCAAAAAATGATAAAGCTGATAGATCAAAAGCTCCTCCTACTCCTAGTAGTGATTCCCCATCCACATCTGGATCTTTTGACATTATAGACCATCTTAAAAAGACCAAGATTCAGATTTCTGAGGTAGAGTTCTATCAAACCCATCCTAAAGCCTTTGCCAAAATGGTTAACTTTGTAAATTCTAAATCTAAAACCCCAACCCATTCTTCTAAAGGCCTTTTTCCCACTCCCTCTTCCTCACCTCAATCAAGCCTTGTGGCTACAATCACTTCCCCTAATGAGAAAATTGAACCATTCTATGTGACCCTTCTCATAGCTGGCCATAAACTCAGTAATTGTGTCATAGATTCAGGAGCATCAGATAATGTAATGCCTGCAAAGGTAGCCCATGCTTTGGGTCTAACCCTAACACGTACCTTTGGTTCTGTTATTCCATGGAGAGTAAGAAAGTACCTTTGGTTGGGCAGAATTAAAGATGCACAAGTAGCTTTTGCTACTTTCCCAGAGAAAAGGGTCTTAGCCACCATTTTGGTAGCTGATATTCCTCCTTCATATGGGATGTTGCTGAGTAGAAATTTTTGTAAGGAGGTAGGAGGGGAAATCCAAATGGATTGGTCACATGCCTTGATCCCTGTCAATGGGAAGATGAAGAAGTCTGCTACCGAGAAACAAGTAGAGTATATTGTGCAAAAGATAGATGATCCTAAAGCACAAATATTATATGAAGACATTGGGCATGGGAACTACATGATCATGTCACAAGAGGAGACAAGTCTGCCAAAGGGAGTGTTTTTGATCCTAATGATGTGTGGACTTTGGAGTTTGATGGAAGCTGCTCTTTAGCTGGTTCTGGAGCTGGTGTAGTGCTCATTTCTCCTGGGGTAAGGTTCATCCTTTCTCCTTCAAATTTTAGTTTGAAAATACCAACAATATACATTGAGTATGAGGCCCTCATTCTTGGGTTGAGCATGGTGAAGGAATGGGAGTGAAGAACCTTCTTGCTCATGGAGATGTAGAGCTAATTGTAAAACAAGTTAGAGACCTTTATCAGGTAAAGAACAAAAGGTTGAAGCACTATAGGAATCTAGTCTGGGATTCCATTGAATTCCTTGATGCTTTTTCCATTGAAGTTGTGCCAAGGGAAAGGAACACTAGGGCTGAACTCTCTAGCTATTTTGGGGTCCTTGTTGATTCCTCATCCTGATTTCCTCAAGAGAAATTCACCATTGAGATGATCCATAGACCCAGTGTGCCTGACAATGCAAATAATTGGCAAGTTTTCAATGATGACCAACATTTGATTTCTTTCTTGGAGCTCAAGAGACAACTTTGATCAACTTGTACTTTGAAGGAAGTGACAATATCCTAGAGAGTGTGTGTCATCAAATGAAGAGGGTGTCAAAGAAGAGATGGATCAAGATGGATGCATCAAACTGAAAGGCAACAAAATTCCTAAAGGGCTGGTGAGTTTGGAGGATATTTTTGATAAACATGATAGATATATGAAGTCTAAAGTTTCCCAAGGAGCCCAATAATCTGTTGAGATTGAGAAAGTGAATATTGGGAGTCTTGATGATCCCAAAATGGTCAACATTGGAAAATGCTGCACTCAAGAAGAGAAAAAGAAGGTGGTGAATTTGTTGAAAAGGTATGTTGATGTTCTGGCTTACTCTTATGATGATCTTAAGGCTTTTCAGCCTAAAGAAATGCAACATTTCATTCCTCTTAAGCCTGGGATCAAACCCTTCAAATAGAAACAAAGGAAATATAATCCAAAGATAGATGATACAATTTTCCAAGAAATACAAAAGCTTTTGAAGGCTAAGATCATCTTCCCCATCCACCATTCAATGGATTGCTAATATAGTGCATGTCAAGGAAGAAGAATGGTGAGATCCGGATCTGTGTGGACTTTAGAAATCTAAATCAGGGTTCTTTGAAGGACAACTACCCTCTCCCCATGATGGACCAAGTATTGCAAGTGTCACAGGCTCGGAGATGCTATCTATGTTAGATGGATTCTCGAGGTACAATCAAGTAGAGGTGAATACTATGCAGATCAACATAAGACTACCTTTACTACTCCTTGGGGCACCTTTGCATACAAGAGGATGCCATTTGGTCTCATCAATGTTGGTGCTACTTTCCAGAGGGCCATGGACTTGGCTTTTGGTAGTTTGAAAGGGAAATGCATTGTTGTGTATTTGGATGACTTTGAGTTGTTTTCTAAAGCAAGAAAAGATCACTTCCAACACCTTGAAACAATATTGTAGAAGTGTAGAGAGCATGGGATTTCTTTAAACCCTAAGAAGTTTGTGTTTTGTGTCATAGAAGGAAAGTTGTTGGGACATGTTGTTTCAAAGGAAGGGATCAAGATTGATCCGGAGAGAGTTTCAAGCCATCCAACAAATTCCTCTTCCATCAAGTAAGAAAGGTGTCCATTCTTTCTTTGGTAAGATCAATTTCCTAAGAAGATTCATCCCCGATTTTGTAGAACTTACTATGAGCATGCTCACATGATGAAAGGGAGAAAAATTTTTGGTTGGTCCTCTGAAGGGAAGAAATCATTTGAGGACATTAAATAGGCTATTGCAAAGACTCCAATCTTGGCATGCCCTGACTTTAGCAAAGATTTCATTATCTATTGTTATGCCACTGAAAATACCTAGCTATTGTGTTAGCCCAAGAAGAATGTTGAAGATCATGAGCTCCCAATTGCATTCATGAGTTATGTCTTGAAAATCATGAGCTGAAGTACACCATGATGGAGAAACATGCTTTTTTAGTTGTCAAAGTTGTCAAGTAGTTTAGGTTTTACATCCTTAATTCTCATTTGTGGTGTTGGTGCTTGATACAACAATCAAATCCATTCTTACTCAGCAAGAATTTGGAACCAAGAGAGGTAATTGGGTAGAAAAGGTGCAAGAGTATGATCTTGACATCAGGCCAACAAAGCTGGTTTGGGGTAAGGGCTGTGTGAACTCATTGTTGAGGGAGCTGCCAAGGAGTTGTCCAAAGATGGAGTTGATGTCCTTGTTGTTTTGTTCCTCAGCTTGATCAGATGTATGGTATGCTGACATTGCTCACTTTCTGACCTATGGAGAGTGTCCATCTCACTTGAGTGCCAAAGAGAAGAGAGCCATCAAACTGAGGTCTGCACAATATGTGCTATGGGAGAATGCTTTGTTCAAACGAGGCATAGATGGAAGGTTTTTGAAGTGTGTAGACAAGGAGCAACAAAAGAAGTTGTTCTCTACTTTTCATGACCAGGCTTGTGGAGGTCATTTCTCCTCTACTGTAATAACTCATAAAATACTTTGTGTTGGTTATTATTGGCCCACTCTATTTAGAGATGCATCAAAATGGGTTGGTAAATGTGAAGCATGCCAAAATGTTTGTTGGAAGACCTAAGTTGGTTGCTTTTCCTCTCAAGCCTGTAGTGATTGAAGAGCCATTTCAACAATGGGGATTAGATTTCATTGGAACTCTTAACCCACCTTCTAGTGTTGGACATACCCATGTGTTGACTACCACCATAGATTACTTCACCAAGTGGGTGGAAGCCATCCCAATTCAAGAGCACTACTTTCGAGGTAGTTTGCAACTTCATTAAGGAGAACATATTGATCAGGTTTGGGACCCCAAACAAAATTGTGACTGATAATGCTTCCAACTTTTCTTCTACTGAGATGATGGACTTCTGCTATGGGTATGGGATCTCACTTGCTCATTCTTCATATTACTACCCCCAAGGGAATGGACAGCAGAATCAACAAACAAGAACTTGGTGAACATAGTTAGAAAGCTTGTGAATGATTCTCAGAGGAATTGGCATAAGAAGCTATATGATGCACTTTGGGCTGATAGAATTACACCCAAGAGAGCAATTGGAATGTCTCCTTTCCAAGTGGTGTATGGTGTGGAAGCTCAACTACCAGTCATGGTGGAATTTCCAGCCTTGCATCTGATGAAAACCATTGAAGATTCAAGTTTCAGTAGCTCTTTGGACAAGAGAATTTTGTACCTTCAGAAGCTTGATGAGGACAGATTGCAAGTGGTTGATAGGATAACAAGCTCATCAGTTGAAAGTGAAGGCTTTGTTTGACAAGAAAGCCAAACCCAGAGTTTTCCAAGTGGGAGACATTGTGCTGCTTTGGGACAAAAGACATGAGCCACGAGGAAGCCATGGTAAGTTTGATTCTCTTTGGCTTGGTCCTTTTAGAATCAGACATTTTTCTGGAGAGAACTCTTTTTATCTAGATTACATGGATGGTTCTCCTCTCCCACTTCCTTATAGTGGGAAGTATCTAAAGTTGTTCAAGTCCTAGGTGACTAGGTGGTCCTTTGTATATTTTTGTACAGTGTTTTGGTTTTGGGTGTTCCTTTGTGTTTCATTTTGTTCTTCCTTTTGGTTTGTTTTTGTTTTTTTTTTTCCCGTCTTGTGTGTGTTGCCTTGTATTGGTTTTCTTTTGACTCTTTTCCCAATGGATAAGGCACTGGTCCTCTTTCCTAGAGTTATCTACAAGTTCTTGATCTTGCCTTGTGTCTTTGTTCCAAGCCAAGTCATCCCCAGAAAGAGCCAGTTGTTGTCGCCCTCAAAATTCCCCTCTTTTGAAGTCAAGTTTCAAAAATTTTGAGTCTGTTCCTTGGAGTATTGGATCACGTCGAGCCTGGCATTGTTTGTAGTTTTCCCATTCATGGAGAAAATTTAAAAGTTAGGCGTAATAATGGTGGAGTTTTTCCCTTCTTTTTATTTTTTTCTTCCCATAGTTGGGAATGACAGGCATATCTTCCCATAAATTTTTTTCCCCAAAGCATCCATGGGTAGTACGTGGGCATCTCTGATTGGATGTGGTTTGGTCATGTTTCAAGTGACAAATGGAAGCCTCCACATGTGTCCAAAATGATGCAACTCTAGGGGTAGGGTCCAAGGGATAGTCCTCAAATAAGCGCAGGTTTTCCACGTGTCCAGGATCAAAATGAAGGTAAAACAAGCTAAAATCGGCTAAGTATGGAAGCTCAATGGATGCACATGCCTGCCTCATTGGTGTAACTTCAAGAGTCAAAGATGGGGGTAGTTCTCAAACTTGCGCCAATCCTCCATGTGTCCTAGGTCCAAAAAGAGACAAGAGTCGATCGTTAAAATTGACTAAGTATGAGGTGGGTGGTGGGGAGCCTCCACGTGCCTCAACAATGATGCATTTTAGAAGTGAAACCAAAGGGAAAATCTTCAAATGATGAGTGCCATCTCACACGTTAGTCAAGAGTGAGGAAGAGAGACACACATCATCAGACATGCCATAATTTTAGAAGTGAAATCAAAGGGTCAATCTCCAAATGAGCACCAGCTCGCCACATGGTTAAAGTCAATGGAGAGACAGAGTTGGTCGTTGAAAAGTCCAAGACCGGTGGAAGGAGACACGCGTCAGCTCGGCATGCAATTTTAAGAGGCATTTCCAAAATGGAAACTCAAATGAGCGCCAGCCCTCCACGTGTCTAGGGGTCAACATGGGTCAAGTAGGAAATAGGCCCGATTGGCTAAGTATAAAGGAACCAGTGGAGCTCTCCACGTGTCAGCCTGGCGCAACTTCAAAGGCAAAATGCAAAAGGCACCTGCAGCCCACTCCAATCAATTCCTTCCACGTGGGTGGCCCAAATTTAAAGTTGTAAAAGCAAATCGAATGGCCCATATTTTAACTAGAAAAATAATGTAATGGCCGTATATATTTGAACCTGGTTTTTTCCGCCATTAACGTTTCTTTGCGAATCAAGAATTCAAAAGGGCGCGAATGGTTGGAATAATTTTTGTAATATTTCTTGCTTTACTCGAGGAAGTTGTAATTGTTTTTTCTTGCTCGAGGAAGTTGTAACCATCTCTTGTGAGCTATATCATGGGCTTTCAAAGCCATTGTAAGGGTTGGAATTTTGATATTTTGGAACTGTAATTTTAAATGGAAGAAATCAATACAAAGGTTTTCCCCTTTTCCTCTCTTTTCTTTCCTTCTTTTGCTCGATGTGAATCATTTAATCCTTGCATGCTTAGAAACTTGTGTTCTAGTTTATACAATCTCAAGAACTTTGAGTCTGTGGATTGTGCCCATTATAAACGTGAATGGTTCTACTCTATATCTCATTTTCTCAATACATATAAGGGTTTTTCTCTGCCATCTCTTTTCCCTGAAAGTATTGTCTTCTTCTACCTCCCTCCTCTCTTCAAGTCTTCTATCCTCATGTATTGAAGGTATATGGAGGCATATGATTCTATTTCCAAATGAGATGATGTGTATTTTTCCCATGTTCACATTAATGAGATGAATATATGTAATGGTAATAATGTTCACACTAAGGGGGTGAATGTTATGAATATTATTAGTAGATGAACATTATGTAATAATTAGTATATTCAGAGGAGGTTTTGATATGTACATGAAGATAAAACAACTTCACATATATATTGCTATTTTTTAGAATCTCCTAAATAATGGAATGAAATCTTCTATACATATGGAGAGATTCTAAAGAATAATATATAAAATTATTGTTATGTTGCCTCTGAAAACTCCACCTTTGATTTCACGTGATGTATAAATTTTGATAGATCGATTAACATATTTCTAACATGTAGTGTTTTTACAAATTTATGATATCATCAATGTATTGAGGCATTAAAATGTCTTCCTTAATGATGCAAAAAAATTATTGGAATTTTAATGTGTTGAATTTATCCTATTTATATATTTATAAATAATTTTTTGTTAATTTTGGTTGTGACATACAAAATGTTACATGATAAAATAATATCTTCAATAAAACTAGTAATAATTGATGGAAACATCATCAATTGTTTTATGTTGGAAAACAAGGTTTAATTAGCTAATTGATGAATAATTAGAGAGTTTCTCAATATAGTATATTCCACATGTTGTAGGAAATGATCATATATGAATCCTTGGTGAGGATGGATCATGATGAAAGAGGTAATGCAAAAAGTGTGTTTTCTTAATAGATATGATAAAACTAACGTATATTAAACATTAATTAATGGTTTGATAAATCTTCTTAACATTTAAATTTATCATGTGATTAGGAAGTTTAAAGGTAAGATATATTGAATTTATAGGGTACATTGGTTTTGTGAAACATTTAAATAGTCTTAATTTGTAGACTCAATCGTCCTCAAACTACCTAACACATGTGATGACTCAAATGAATTAAGAGCCTTTTTTGTGATCTAAGAGGGCTTAATGAAGTATGATAAAGATGATAATCATGATTGGTGTAAGGAAAGCATTAAATTCAAGTGAGAATTAGTATATTTGTAGGATACTTTAATTGTATTTTAAAAGTATGGGAAAGCCATTGTAGCTCAAGAAATCCAAAAAATGGGAGGTTAGAGGGCTAATTCAAAAGGGCATGTTTTTAAGATTTTAACTTTAAAAATTAATGGGTCATTTGAGATGTTGGGATGGATTATAGAGGAAATTTTTAGAGAGTTATGATAATAGGATTAGTGTGATAACCTACACATTGTAGGATAAAAGTCCATTCTAATGTGTAACTTTTAGAGGCCAACTTATAAGATGAAATTAGCATCAATGCCTCATGAATTTCTCCAAGGTGGCCCCAAACATGGGATAGTTAAAAAGGAATTTATTTGTGATCATATTAAATTTTGAAGCAAAATATGCTGACATGGAATACTAGTAAAATATTTATCAAACGATAGTTGATGTTACAAGACTACATTTATAAAAGATCACCTTTTGAGGTGAATACTCAAGTTCAATCCTCTCTTATCATTTAGATGAATCCTTAATCATTTAAAGAATGGGAGAGGAATGTAGGTAAATGTAGATAATTATGAGTAAAAGGTAAATACCATAAGGAGGAGGGGAAATAAATGAAGGCTATTATTACATAGGCATTAAACGCTAGAAATTTTTTATAAATAGAAATGGGAACATGTTTGAGTGAATTAAAAGTACTTGTGTTAGTTTGTCCATCTGATAGGAAAACCCATAAGTGATTTAGGAAGTGATTTTTAAAGGATGGCATACACATAATTTTAATGGAAAGGTGGTGTATTACACTCGCAGACTTCATAAGTGGTTAAACACCTATGATAAGGTAAAGATTGGAGTATGTTGATATGGTTTAAGGAGGAGAATGTAGTTACCATAATTACAGTGTCGTTGGTTGACTACTACCTTGACAATGGAGTGTAAGAATTGTCAAAGAGGATCAATGCAACGTAAATAATCTAGGTGAAAAGGTGTTTGCATGCATTTTTAAAATTATGTGGGTTAGTGTAAGATGGAGAGGATGATTTAGTGATGTCAATATGTGTAAATAAATCAACCAAGAAACATAATGCTTATGTCAACAATGGTGGTGAAAAGTATCTCATAAGAAGATTTATTGGTGGAAGTCTAAATTTGGGTATAAGTCACCTAGGTGAGTCATGCTAGGGAAAATCATAAAGGAAGTGATTAAAATCTAAAAAATTGTTAGTGATTTTAGAGGAAGATAAGTGAATGAGGATTCGGGGGTAAATATAGCTGTTTTATATAGGGGTTAAATATAGATTGGGCATGATTGATTAAGAAAGATTCATGAAATAATGTGCATTGATTTAAATTAAATGAGTTCATGTTATGTAGTTGTTGGATAGAAAGGATTATGAATAAGAATGGGAAAAGATAACCAAGAGTAGTTAAACATGATTTGATAAGTTAGATTTGAGTTGTTCGTTAATTCCAGAGCATGGGAAAAGGGATCATTTCATATCCTTGTAAAGATAAGTGAGGTTTAAAAATAATTTCATTATTGGAGGTGTAGACAAAAAATTAGGTTACCCTAATCCTCGCATGTGTGTACCCCTAGGAAACTAGATAATCCCACATGGTACATGTTTATCAAATTAAAGGAACTCTAAAATAAATAAAAACAAAACTTTGTTATACTCCCCGTGAACTAAAAAACAACCCTAGATAAATTTGAAAGGAAATGGTTGAAACTATATTCAACCATTTTCTCTAAAATGGACGTGCATGGAAGATGGGAATTCAGAAATGAAAGAAGGAAGAGATTTCTTCCAACACAAACATCCTTTCACTTGTTAATGACAAGACTTAAAGATAAATCATCTCATCTCATATTTAACCAAAGAAATGAAATTAAAGGTACATGTACTATTACGAGGAGCTAAATTTTCTACAAGAAGACACTATTCGGGTGAGACTGTTATCCAAAATAAGCTCATACTTATTTTTGGTCAACTAAACACCATTTTCCCCTTTTAGTGATTTCAATCTGATTTTTACATATTTTAAGTACTTAAGGATTCCTGAAAAGCATCTCCATCAGATAGGAAATTTCTTCCCTTTCCAAAATATAAAGAAGTCCTTCTAACTCTTCATATTTTGCAAGTTGGGAAGTGCTGGCCTGGAAGGATTTTTCCCAAATGTGGGCTTAGTTGGGAACCTAGGGAAGACTTTTCACCAAAGGGAAGATTGTGGACCGGTGGGCCTGGGGGAGATATCTTGGCATTTTTCACTTTTTGCAAAATGGCAAAGTTTACAATTGGCTCGAAGGGCCCACAAGCCCATTTCGAATTTTTTTTCTCACCAAAAGTGAAATTTGGACTCGTGGGCCAAATGAAGGAAGACTTTTCGCAAAAATGAAAGTCATAAAGTTGTGGGGCTGGGGAGGTTTTTATAATTTTTGTGATTTTTTTCACAAGTGTGGCAAGTTTGCAATCTTCGGGCCTCCACATTGGGTTTTAGAGCATGTCAAAGTGAAATTTTGGGCCCATGGAGTTTGCCCAAAAGAAAAAAGTGAATATTTGGGGTGAATGGGGCTGAGAGGTTTTGTAATTTTTGTGATTTTTTTCACAAATGGTGCAAGTTTGTAATTTTGGGCCCATGGATCTATTTTGCAAAGATTACATTTTCACCATTTTTGTACTGATTCGATATAAAATTTCAAATGGGCATAACTTTCGATCCAAGCTTGCTCAAAATTCAACAAATTTTATACCATTGAAATATCTCGATGTCCACTACAAACTTGAAAATTTAATATCTTGATTTGGGTGGGAAAATGGAAAAGGTATTTCACACCATTAATATGTGATCCGATTGCTTCAACTACCCATATTTGATTTTGATCTCGCCATCTTCTTCCTTCTCAACATGCCAAAATAGACATGGATAATTACATGAAAAATTATAGGTGGATTTATAGACATTGATGGTTGGTGGTTGAGATTTCAAATCAGTTTTCCCCCTTTTTCTTCTCCTCTCTTCACTTCATCTATAAATGTAAGAGCTTGGCTCATTGTAAAGGGTTGGACATTTTTTTTGCACCCTCCCTTCTTCTCTTCTCGCTGAAGTGAATTTGTGGAGATTTCGAACCTCCCATCAAATTGTAATACAAAGTTTCACCTCTTGGTTATTGTAAATACATTGTATCAATTTTGGAGCAATAATATATGTCTGTGGATGATTTTCAACCCTCTCTTCATGTTATTCATTGTCAATCTCTCTGATCTCTCATTATGATTGGTTATGTGCATGGTGATTGTATCACATTTTAATGGTTTGTGTTTATTTAAAAGTTATGAATGGGTGTTCAACATTCCTTTGGTGCATCACCTCTGTTATCTTAGGTTTATTTTCTTGCATCTTCTTAACCATGTCTCCTTGGTAAAGTTAGAGTAGGATTTTAGATAGATCCTCTGAATTGAATGTGTGCACTGAATAGAGGAATAAGAACCGGCCTTCATCTAGAGATCTCTTCAATTTCAAAGTCCCACACTTTGAGAGAAGCTCCATGTTATGCAATCACACTTAAGAGTCTCAACCCATCGAGTTGTAGACATTTAGGGGTGCTTTGATTTCACATTAAATAGTTTTGGCACATGCCCTAGTGGGACCAAGAGGTCTTCATTTTAATTGCACAAGATTGATGTGCACTTGTTGTAAGTCTTTAGCTTGTGAGAAGCTTTGAATTACACATCTGGTGACTCCAAAAGAGGTAGAATCCACTAGTTCTAGTGGTCCAAGCTTGTCAAGATTCATGAGAAGAATCCAAACAAGGTCAAGAACTAGAGAAGAAGGATTATTTTTCTATCTACATTTATCCCTAGAAAGAGAAAGGAGAGGAAGAAGAGCTCAAAGGTCTCCATCTCCACCAAATAGAACTTATCAACACCTCCACCTAGAAGGCCTTTCATTCAATCAACTAGAGTTCTTCGAGACCAATCAGGATGGTGCAACCCAATCCTTATGTCAATTTCACTAGCAAAGATCCCACTTTGCTCTCAATGCACAAAATCTAGTTCTAGTTGCAGCATTGAAGAACATTCCATATTTCACTGGAGAGAGAACCAAGACAACTCGATTGACCACATCCAAGACATTGCAAATGTCTGTGTAATTCATGAGATTATTGAAATGGACATTGTTGTTAAATTGTTAGCATCTTCATTTAAAGGTAAAGCTTTGCAATGGTTTAGAAGTCTAACACAGGGATCTATCAGAATTGGGACCATTTATGCACACAACTCTTCACAATCAATTTGGAGAAAAGGGGGATAATCTATCTTTATTGGAACAATTGACAACAATTAAGAGGGCTCCTAATGAATAGTTGATATGATTTCAACTTCAGATTTCAGAGGACATGGGATAGGATTCCATTGGTTGTGAGACCAACAAGATGAAGGTGCTTTCCTATACTTTCTTAAAGCTTTAAATTTGATATTGCTATGATGATTCAATCCATGGGAGGTATAACTTTACCCGCAGCCTATAACATTTCTATTAGAGCTGAAAATTGCTTGATCAAGATGGTAAACTTGCACCTAGGCCACCTATGCCTCTATATCCTAGAACTAGGAGCTCCAAGCACTAGTCAACACCCACATTAGCTCCCATTCCTACTCCAAGAAATCAAAGAATTCAACTGAAGCTTCTACTTCATCTTCCAAGTACCTCAAATGAGCTCAAGAAGTCATGAAGCAACTACAAAATTTGGGTAATGAGTTAGTGACACTTAAGAGGTAACAAGCTCAAAATTTTAGATCATATCAGCCCTCAAACTCAACCCAATAGACCCCATATCAGCCTAATAAGCCACCCATTCAAAACATAAATCAGAACCAAGTCAAGCCTCCTGCTAATAGACCATTCCAACCTTACAATCCTAATGTTGCATCCACATCTAGAGCTTTGGTACCAGTGCAAAATAACATGGCTCAAGAATATGATTGGTGTTTCCCATGCAATCAACCTCATAACTAGTCAATGTGTTTTAATGGTGCTTTGAATCAAGCTCTTATGGTGACAACAATTGGTGTAGAACAAGAGACAAGCCAAGAAGGAAATCAAGTATAGGAGCATCTCAACAAGAGGCACCTCCAAATGAGACTACACTTGTGAATTGGCAAGGCTGAAGATTTTGTGGTATAAATCAAACACCTTCTCAAAGTGTAGTAGCTAATACACGGTCCAAGAAAAGGAATATTGGAGAAGGAAAATCATCAAATTCAAGTGATCCACAACCCTCTATCACTCCACAAGGTATGGGTAATCAAAGTGCAGCTCCCAATGTGTAGGGCCAATCCAAGCCACCTTCTAGACCAGCTCAAGTGCAGCGGTTGTAATAGCCCATGTGCAAGAGAAGAATGTGTGAGCAAGGGGGAAACAAAGAGATAGTTCATCTCCATTCAACATCATTGAGAAGATGAAGAAAAAATGTAAACATATCAATGTGGGAATCATTGGCTATCCCAGGACAAAGAGACCTATTGCAAGCTGCTATGGAAAATTGGTCAACATCAAATCAGCCACCTAATCAACAAGAAAAGGTGCTTACCAATGCAGCTCAACAAAGAGAAAATCAAGGAAGCCACCAAGGTAAAATTTGAAGCCCCCACCATTCTATATCTCATTGATCATTGGAGATAAGTTAGTACATAATTGCATGATTGATTTGGGAGCAAGTAGCTCAGTCATGCCAAAACAAATAGCTGATCAGTTGGGTCTTCAATATGAAGTCATCTCCAAAGGTGTGGTGCAATTGGATGGGACAAGTAAAAATAGTTGGAGTAATCAAATATTTGAGCCTCACATTGCATGCATGTCCCAATGTGACCATCTTGCAAGATGTATCAGTCATAGACTTGCCACCACTCTTTGCATTGTGTTTGTCAAGAGACTTCACTACTAAAATTGGAGGCTATTTTTCTGTTGATTGGTCACACATGTTGTTTAGAACAAGGTATGGAGCTAAGGCTACAATCAGATCTGAGCCAATTGCAAATTTCCATATGAGCCTCATACATCAAATCCAATCAATTCAAATTATTCAACCTTTGATCAAGAGGATCTTCCAAGAACTTATGAAGTAGATACCAAGGTTAATGCATTCCAGACTTGACTCTTGATGAATGGGAAAAAAAAATACATGCTTTTGACCCTTACAAAGAAATGGAAGGAATCTGAGCTAGGAGTTTATTGTTTGCATGAAGAGAATCATCCTCTCCCTAGCATCACCAAGCCATACCACAAGGATGATAATGAGGTATGAAATTATTCTTTGATGGCTCAAGAAGTAGACAAAGCAGGAGGAGGAGCTATGCTTGTTTCACCTCAAGGTACAAAATATTACTTCAGCTTTCCATTTCCAATTTTCTTGCTCAAACAAACACAACCTGAGTATGAAGCCTTAATTCATGGATTGCATTGGGAAAGAAAGAGAAGTATAAAAACTTGCAAGTATTTGGTGATAGTGAGCTTGATTGTGAATCAAGTCGAAGGAAAAATGCTGCTAAGAATGATCTGTTGAAGAACTACAAAAATAGGGTATGGGATCTCATTGAAGATTTTGAAGCTTTTAGCATCAATTCCATCCCAAGAAGAAGAATGAAGCAAGAATATAGATTGGTAGCAATTGGGGCAGCATTTGATGTTGTAGAAAGTATCAAAAGTGAGAAATCTCAGCCTCATATCAAGGTGGTTGTAAGACCAGTTGTCCTAGATAACAACACAAGTTGGCAAGTCTTTGAGAATGATCAACAAATTGTCAATTTTTTACAAGAAGAAGCTGAGTTCTCTCACTAGAAACCAAGACAAAGTTGGAACAACAATATGGTGACCAAGTGGTGTAGTTGAGAACCAACAAATTACCAAAAGGTCTTGTAACCTTGGAGTCAATATTCAACCCAAATGATCAGTTCCGGAAGGAGAAGGAAAACATTCAAGTAAAGGGTGAAGATTCAGAGCCCATTTCAGTAGATGAAGGCAAGACATTGCAAATTGGCAAAGTAAGTACCCACAAGAGAAATCTGAATTTTTCAACTTTGTCAAGAATTCCCTAGATGTTTTTTGCATGGACTTATAAGGATTTAAGAGGTTTCAACCCAAGATTGGCTGAGCATACAATTGAATTAAATCATGAATCCAAGCCTATCAGACAGAAGCAAAGGCCAGTGAATCCTCACATTGAACCTCTCATGAGGAAGGAGTTGAACAAGATGATTGAGGCTAGCATCATCTTCCCTATCAAACATTCAAGTTGGGTTGCAAACTTGGTGCCGTGAGGAAAAGAAATGGAGAAATCAGATTGTGTGTAGACTTTCATGATCTAAATAGAGCATCACTCAAGGATCACTATCCACTTCCTTCAATGGAACAAATCTTGCAGGTTGTAGTTGGTTCTGAAAGGTTTTCATTGTTAGATGGCTACTCAGGCTATAATCAGATAATGGTGAAAGAAGAAGATCAATTCAAGACAACCTTCACTATGAAATGGGGTACATATGCTTATAAGAAGATGCCATTTGGACTGTCAAATGTTGGAGCAACATTTCAGCGAGCTATGGATATGGAATTCAAAGGCTTAATCAACAAGATAGTGCTGGTGTATCTAGATGATATCACCATCTTCTCAAAGAATGTAGAGACCACCTCTTTCACCTCAGGAAAGTATTTCAAAGATGTAGAAGATTTAGAGTGTCATTGAATCCAAAGAAGTGTGTATTCTTGGCACATGAGGGAAAATTGTTGGGCCACATTGTCTCAAGAGAAGGGTTAACAATTGATCTTGAAAGAGTTGAAGCCATCCGAACACTTCCATTGCCACATCACAAGAAATCTCTCCAAAGCTTCTTGGGAAGGATAAATTTTGTTCACATATTTGTGCCTAATTTTTCCACTCTTGTGAAGCCTTTAACAATGATGTTGAAGAAGAGTCTTGCATTTAAATGGATAAAGAAGGAAAAGAGAGTTTTGAGGCCATCAAGCATGCAATATCACAAGCTCCAACTCTTATCAACCCATACTTCTCAAAGGACTTCATGTTGTATGCTTTTGGAGGATCAAGACACAATCTAGCTATCTTGGTACAATGAATAGAGAAGGTTCAGAACAACCCATAGCATTCTTCAGTCAGAGCCTGGAAGATTATGAAGTAAGGTATTCTTTTATTGAAAAGCATGTCCTTGTTGTCATTAGGAGTTTGAAGAAGTTCAGACACTTGGTCTCGAACAATAAGATTCAATTGCTAGTGTCTCATGTTGGTGTCAAGGAATTTCTCCTAAACAAGGACTTGAATGAGAAGAGAGTAGGTTGGATCACCCATGTAATGGAGTATGATATTGAAATCAAGGTGACCAAGCTGGTTCATGGAAAAGGTTTGTGTGAGCAGCTCACTTCCAAACAACATGATGAGTCAAAAGGAGAAGAAGAGGTTGTCCTACTACTGCAAAATGATCAAGAACAACCAGCTAATGATGCACCCATTCCATGTTGGACTCAAGACTTAGTGCATTATCTCCAAACAGGTTTGTGCCCTCCAAAAATGAGCAAAGAAAAGAGGAGATACTTCAGATTGCAATCCATCCCATATGTGCTTATTGATGGTGTCTTGTTCAAGAAAGACATCAATAGTGTTCTATGTTGAGATGCATTGAAACATGTCAAGTTGGGAAGATATTACATGAGTTCCATGATGGAGAAGTAGGAGGCCACTTTTCTCCTCGAGTAATAACTCTCAAAATCATGAAGGCTGGTTACTATTGGCCTACATGGTGTTTAGTGATTGCTACTCATGGATCAAGAAATGCAAGAAGTGTGCATTCTTCATAGGGAAAGAAAAGTTAGCAGCCTTCCCCTTCATCCAATTTTAGTAGATCAACCATTCATGCAATGGGGATTAGACTTCATTGGAGTGATTAACCCAAATTCAAGTCAAGGCCACAAGTGGATACTTACGGCAACAAAGACTATTTCACCAAGTGGACTGAAGTAGTGGCACTTAAGGAGGCAAATGAATCTAATATCTTGGATTTCTATGAAGGGATAGTCACTAGGTTTGGATTCCCTGCCACTATCATATCAGATAATGCATTGGCATTTCTTGGTACAAAGATCACTAAATGGGTTATCAAGAATGGTGTATACCTCAGCACTTCATCAAACTATTACCCTCAAGGTAATGGCCAAGTAGAGTCCACAAACAAAAACTTACTAAGAATCATCAGAAGGACTCTTGATGAGAATCAGAGAACTTGGCACACAAAGCTCAAATCAGCTCTATGGGCTGATAGGATCACACCCAAGAGGTCTATAGGAAACTCTCCATTCAAGCTTGTATACGGGAAAGAAGTAGTCCTTCCTATATCACTTGAGTTTCCAACATTAGAACTCATGAAACAGTTAGAACTAGATAAGTTTGAACCCATGGAAATTAGGTATGCAGAGCTAATGGAACTAGAAGAAGAAAGAGAACATGCAATGCAGACCATGGAAAGGATTAGCATAGATCAAAAGATATTTGAAAGAAAGCTAAGGCAAGACATTCCAAGTTGGAGACTTGGTACTGAAGTGGGATGTTGATCATGTAAAGCTAGGAAAGCATTCCAAGTTCGATGCCATATGGAGTGGTCCATACATGATCACCGAATGCAAAGGTAGCAATGCCTTCCAGCTGGTTAAATTGGATGGTGAAGAATTACAGATTCTAGTGAATGGGATCTATCTCAAACATTTCTAATAAAAGGATTTCTAATTCTCCAAGTGCTTGTGCACATTGTTGTTGTTGTTAGAATAGG